>JANZLX010178987.1:0-27387 GCA_025531955.1 Erythroxylum orinocense
CCCTTAAACAGGGCAGCCACAATATTGGGAGATTTTGATCTAGTTAGAGATGGAATTTGCTTCTAAGTCCTTCATGAAAATTGTAGTATGTTTTCTAATCTTTGTATTGCTATATGAATTTATGTGAAATTGTAATGTCAATGTGTCTAGTACGACACGATATGAAAATATGAAAACTAAGTTTTCGAAATGTGGCTTCGGGCAATCTAATTTTTCAAGTGTAAATAATGTGTTATATGGGTTTGGTTAGGTCCCATAAGTCGAGTCAGTGCACTATCTCTTTTTAAAGGCTTCGCCTGCCTACCCACTAGTGGCACTAGAGCTCCGATCTCGAGCTCCCATAAGTTCACGGCTGCCTAGGATCGCTATGCGGGACTGTGCAGTACGTTCTGTTTGGACCAAACTAAACCATTCTAAAGTGTTATGTGATTTTGTATTTATTTAAATTGTGATGCATTTATAATGTGATGCATTCATGTTTTTGGAAATTGTTTATGATTTGTGAAAATTTTAAAAATTTTTGAAAGAATGAGAAATTGAGTTTTGTAATCAAGAAATTTTTGGAAATTTAGTGTAAATGATTTGAAAAGTGGAAAGTTTTAAGAAATAAGTTTTTTGAAAAATTTTCTAAATGGCAATTGTTTGGAGAAATGATTTTTTCTTATTTTTCAATTTATAAATATGTTATCCACGAGCTTTTCAGCTCACCCCCTCCCCTTTCATCCTCATCTCTAGGTTTTCGAGCAGGAGATCGGATAGAAAACGGTCAAGACATCAGTTCGACTTTTGCATGTTTTTGTAATATGTTTATTTTGGATTTTGGTATCTGGTTTGGTACCGTGGCTTGAAATTGCCACTTTTGTTTGCTATTGGAGTATGAATTTGAAGTATGGATATGTAAATAAATTAAGAATTTATGTATGGATTTAAGTTTGTGTATAATTATGAATATGAACTGTGATTGTATATGAATATTATTGGATTGTATTCAGATTTAATTATGGATTTGTATATTGCATTGAGATGAATATGAATGGGATTGATTCTGAGTATGGAATATGGATTGAGAATTATGGAAGTGTTTTAGGTATAGAATTGCATTTGATTTGCGTTTTGGATTCCGGACAGGAGGTCCGATGATCCTGAGTTTTGATTGGGAATTATATAAGTGTGTTTGCTACCATTTGCAGGTTTTGGGTTTTAAGAAATTCTATCGTTATGCTGCCCAATTTTTGGTAAATATTGGTTGAAGAAATAATTAGAATAAGAATTGTTTTTTTTTTAATTTGAGATTAAGTTATGCTGAGTAAGAGAAATTGAGATTATGGTAAATTATTGCAAAGGAAAGTGAGACTAGAATGGTTGAATTTCCAAATGGGAAATTATATTGTTTTGATTTGTATAAGATTGATTAATGAAAAAAGGAATGAGAAAGAATGAATAATATGAGAAAAAAATTACCGTTTTTCGGATTGGTTTAGTTTTAGGGTTTCCAATGCAATACGCGACACACGACGTGTTTCTAAAAATTTCGTTACCCGGATGTCAGAATAAAGTTTTGTTCTTACGCGAATTGCTTTCGATTTTTGTCCCGCATTTTGCTATCTGATTTGTCCGATTCGATTTGAATTCGTTTTCGTTTCATTGATCTTCGCCTTATGTTCCCATTTTGCATTCGATTCGGTTTAGTTACTTTCACTTTGTCATTTCGTTTGCATACTTTGACTTTCACCTAATGTTCCATTCTTTCGAATTCGATTTCGTTCGTTTCCGTTTTTCGTCCTTTGTTTGCTCCGTTTTGATTTTCTTCTAATTAGTTTTGCTTCGGGCTCCGTTCTAATTTCCGATCGTTCGTTTGGATTCGCTTTTCGTTTTTCATTTTTTGTTTGTTTTCCTGTTGGGGTCCGGTGTCCGAGATCGGGTCCCAACACTTACACTATGGAAAACTTGAAAAAAATGCAATGTGCAATTTTGGAATTTGTCATTGGAAAAACACAATCATACTTCATTAACATCAAAAGATAAGAGTTTATACAAAGCTTTAATAGGCATTTCAAGCCACATTACATCAATATCTCAAAATCCCAAAATATAAAAAGTTACATGAACAGTAATTTGCTCAAAATGCAACTAAAGCCTTATAATCACAAATCTAGCTTAAAACATAAAAGATGCAAATTTTGAAGTGATGCCTCAATTCTCTTTCACTCAATCTCTTACTCGTCACCTGGAGATGGGAAGGAATGGGGATGAGCCTAAAGCTCGTGGGTAACAATTTTATAACTAGTAATAAGCAAAACCCTTGAAATAATCATTTCCATTATAAACGTTCACATTAATGCAAAACATGCATGCATCACTTTTATCACATATCATGAGCACATAATCATGTCAAAATGGTTTGGAAGGTCCATAAACGAAACGAACTAACACAATTCCATGAAATGGGCCTGTATAGTTGTGAATAGAATGAACTAACATAATCTCACATAGTGATTTTATGTAGTCATAAACATGAGGGAGTCCATGAAGGAGCTCCGTGCCAATAACGAGCAGGCGGGAGAAGCCTTTAGTCAAAGTGCACTTGACATACAGAATGGACTAAACCAAACTCACATAACATGTATCTCATAAATTGTAAACTTGTTTGCCAAAATGGCACATTTTCGAAACTTGATTTTTCAAGCATAGTATTCTTTCAAAAATCATTTGCACAATCTTTTCATAATTCATCAACACAATATGTCCATACCAAGCACATATCACACTCTCAAAGCATTCAAAAATTCATATAGTACGTTTATGAAAATAGTTGAAATCATTTATTTCCATAATTTAAATGAAAACATTAATAGCTTATTACTTAATTATAAAACCGTAACCCATTTGAAATCCTTGCTTAGGAATTTGCTTAAGGATGTCTTTCCTCTTGCTCCTCTTACCTCTATTGATCCCCTCCTTGATTTCCTTCATAAATGACAAAATTTCATTCAATAGGAATCCAAATTTGAGAACCCATAAAACATATTCACCAAAATGGTAGTTCACCAATTTTTGAGATTATTAGCTCTAAAGAAAGCTCTTCCTTTCCTCTTTCTTTTTCCCTTTTTAAGCAATCTCAAACTCCCTCTTTAAGACTAAGAAAAGATGAAACCTAGCTCAAAACTTCATTCTTTTCTCAACTTCACCGAAACCTCTCTTGCTCACTTCTTGTTTTTGTATTTCACTCCTTCTTTCACAATTTTTCGTTTTTTCTCTCCTTTAGGAACAAGACAACACCTTTTTCCTCCCATTTTACCCTTAATGAATGAGAAAAGTCCACCTTGCCCTTCCTTTATACCTTATGTCTCTTTAAACCTAAGTGAACTACCAAACATACCCCTTTTATGAATTCTTACCACTTTTAATTCAACTAACCCATGAAATAAATTCTACTAACATAGACACAAAATTAAAAAAAATTAACTCCCAAAAATTCACCTATTCAAACCTCATAATTATTTAAAACATGCTTAAATAAAGAAGAAAATTCAGGGGGCAACATTTCTCCCCCTCTTAAAAGAATTTTGTCTTCGAAATTCTTACCTAAGTCATTGAAGAGGTATGGATAATTCTCCTTCATGACTTCCAAGCGCTCCCATGTGGCCTCTTCTACAAAATGGTTTCTCCATAGGACTTTTACTAGTTAAACTGTCTTGTTCCTGAGGACCTTTTCTTTAGTGTCCAAAATCTCCACTGGAGTCTCCCCATAAGTCAAATCATCCCTCAACTGAACCTCAATGGTTTGAATGATGTGAGAGGGATATGATCTATATCTCCTCAACATGGAAACATAGAAGACATCATAAATCTGTGATAATTCTGGGGGCAGTGCCAACCTATAGGCTAACAGTCCAATCCTCTCAAGAATTTCATAAGGACCTACATAATCTTGGGCTCAACGTGCCCTTCTTGCCAAATCTCATGACTCCTTTCTAAGGAGATATCTTAAAGAAGACTTTTTCACCGACTTCATACTCCATTTCCTTTCGGTGTGCATTATTATAACTTTTCAATCTATTCTGTGTTGCTTTAAGTTGTTGCTTAACTAACTTGACCTTATCGTTTGTCATCTGAATCAATTTTGATCCTATTAGTTTCCTTTCTCCTTCTTCATCCTAGCATACAGGAGTTCTACATCTCCTCCCATATAGTGCTTCATAAAGAGCCATTTAAATGCTTGAATGGTATGAATTATTATAAGCAAATTCGATCAATGGCAAATGCTCATCCCTCCTTTGAAATCCATCACTTGGCTCTCAAAGCCTCTTGTAAGCTTCCCCAGAATCCCAAAATAAACCAAGGATCTTTGTCAGAAACTATAGAGTTGGGAATTCCATGTAGTCTCACTATCTCATCAATATACTTCTTTGCTAGCACATGTAAAGAATCAGTTTGTTTAATTGCCAGAAAATGGGCTGACTTTGTCAAATGATCAACAATAATCCATATGGCATCATGCTTCCTACTAGTCTTAGGTAAACCTATCAGAAAATCCATAGATACCCGTTGCCACTTCCACTCAGGAATGGACAATGGTCTTAACTTTTTTTTGAGAAATTAAAAAATCTCATTGATAAATAGTATATTACATCGGGTGAACTGCTAGAGAGCCACGTGCTCCCATACTAGACACTTAACTTGCCAAAAGGTTCCTGGTGTTCAACCTTGACTTGTTGACACACTAGACACTTACTTGCATAGTCTGCTACATCCCTCTCCATGCCTTTCCACCAGAAATGCTCTCTTAAATCTCTGTACATCCTGGTGCTACCTGGGTGCATGGTATAAGGCGCATTGTGTGCCTTATCCAGTATCTCATCCTTCACCTCCTTGACATTTGGAGCTATAACCATAAGTCCATCATCCCTTACTACCACTTTAGATTTCTTGCCATTTTGAATTTCTTCTCGGAGCTTACTCAATTCTGCATCCTATGCTTGTAACTCCCTAACCTTCTCTCTAAGAATCGGTCTCACTCTGAAAGTAGCAATAATACACTCAGGCTTCTCTTGTTTCAAACTTATCCTAATCTTAGTCATCTCTTCCAATAACGACAGATAAATTGTTTGAGTGTGGGCTATTGAGGATTTCCTACTCAAAGCATCCGCCACTACATTTACCTTTCCTGGATGTAGTTAATCAATAAATCATAATCCTTTAGCAACTCTAACCACCTTCTTTATCTCAAATTCAACTCTTTCTAGCTCAGTAAGTACTTAAGGCTTTTATGATTAGTAAAAATTCTTGTCCGAACCCCATATAGATAATACCTCCAAATTTCAAGGCAAAGATTACTGCTGTTAATTCCAAATCATGAGTCGGGTAATTCAACTCATAAGGCTTTACTTGCCGTGAGGCATAAGCTATCACCCTGTCTTCTTGCATCAACACACAACCCAAACCCTTTCTTGAGCATCACTGTAAACTATATAACCCTCCTCTCCCATAGGCAGGGTCAGGATTGGAGTACTTGTCAATCTTTGCTTAAGCTCCTCAAAGTTCTTCTGACATTCATCACTCCAAATAAACTTCTAATTCTTCCTCAATAACCTGGTCAGTGAAGCAACTATCATGGAGAATCCTTCCACAAATCTCCTATAATAACCTACCAGACCTAGAAAACTCCTCACTTCTGACACAGTCTTAGGTGCATGCCAGTTTATCACTGTTTCAACTTTCCTTGGATCAACATGTACCCCATTCTCTGAAATTACATGCCCAAGAAATACCACCTTATGGAGCCAAAATTTACATTTGCTAAATTTGGCATAAAGTTCCCTCTCCCTCAGTGTCTGCAATACTATCCTGACATGTTTCTCATATTCCTCTTCACTCTTGGAATAAACCAAAATGTCATCTATAAATACTATGACAAACTGATCCAAATACTCCCTGAAGACCCTATTCATAAGATCTATGAATGCAGCTGGAGCATTGGTCAAACTGAATGGCATGACTAAGAACTCGTAATACCTATAACGAGTCCTAAAAGCTGTCTTGCTAACATTATACTCCTTGATTCTGAGTTGATGATAGCCTGACCTAAGATCAACCTTGGAAAAGACTTTGCTCCCTATAGCTGGTCAAACAGATCATCAATCCTTGGTAGAGGATACTTATTCTTAATAGTCACCCTGTTGAGTCTCTGATAGTCAATACACATCTGCCATGTCCCATCCTTCTTCTTAACAAACAATACAGGTGCCCCTATGGCGATGAACTTGGCCTTATATACCCCTTCTATAGGGTGGTATAGAGATGGGTGCAATTCCGAGAATCAAGTCAATGGCAAACTCAATTTCCCTCATCGGTGGCAAACCAGGTAATTCCTCTAAGAATACGTCTGGAAATTCCCTCATAATTAGAAGATCCTCTAACCTCCCTTCATTCACTTCAGTGTCCACAACATATGCCAAGAAGGCTTCACACCCCTTTCCCATCATCCTATCAGCCAATAAAGCTGAAATAATTCTTGGTGATGGTGTTTTCCTATCCCCTCTAAAAATTACCCTCTCATTGTTTCCTAGATCAAATTCCACCTCCTTAAGGCCACAATCCAGCTTCTTATGATACTTTTTCATAACATCCATTCCCATTATGACATCTAGCCCCTTTAGATCTAGGGGTAGTAAGTCCACTACCAGTTGAGCACCCTCGATGAAGAGCTCACAATTCTTATACACTTGACTTATAATCACATTCCTCCCTAGAGGAGTACTAATAATTAGAGGACTACCCAATGGCATCAAATTAACATCATGTAATGTCATGCTTGTAAAAACAAATGAATGTGTGGAGCCAGAATCAATCAACATATATACAACAGAATTGAATAACTGAGCCATACCCGTGATAACTTCAAGTACGGTTGCAGCTTCCTCTCTGGTCATGGTGAACACCCTTGCCTGAGCCTGGTCCCTAGGCCTTCCTGAAGGAATAACCTTCCTTGTAGCTCCAGAATTGCCCACCTTAGTGATTGGTCTGTGTCCCACTATTTCAACTCTCTTTGGGGCTTGTAACTATGACCCCTCTTGCCTCGGTACCTGGGGACAGTCCCTAATCATGCGTCCCTTGTCTCCACACTGAAAACATGGTCCAAGTAACTTGAAACACTCTCCTTTGTGAAACTTCCCACAATGCTTACATTGGGGGTTCATGCTCCCGCTCCTCTCTACCCTACTATTGTCCCCTACAGTTGAGACTTGCACTGAAACTGCCCTTGTCTGCTTATTCTTAGATGGGCCACTATTCCCCACTTCACTCTTCCTCTTCCTACTTACTTCATTCTTTATATTCTCCAGTTTTTCAGCCTAGAGTGTAGCATCTACCAGTTGCTGGTAGTCACAGAAATTGTGGATCAAGACTTTCTCCTTGATCCCCAAGTGAAATCCTCCCTCGAACTTAGGGTACTTATCCTCCTCATTAGTAACAATGTTGGCCACATACCGTGACAGCTGGGTAAACTTCATCTCATACTCACTCACACTTAAATCCCTTTATGTGAGATTCAGGATTTTACTCTTACATCACTGTTATCCTTTGCATGTAAAAATTTCAACCCAACTGGTGTTTGTTTCTGCCTATTCTTGTTTTTTTCTTTCCCCATCCACCGAAACCTAGCTCTTCACTCTCACTGCTGGGAATTTAGCTAACTCACGTAAGTTGAGTTTTAAGCTTTATGGTTTTGTAAATGGTATCTTGATGATGCTTGAATTGAACTAATAAAATGGAATTGATACAAAAGTTTACAAAAATCAATGAATTTATATTGTTGGATCCGGTTTCCAAAGTCCAACTCTTGCTCTGATACCACACATATAGGACCCCATTTCTGGAGTCCAACTCTTGAGTCATAATATGACTGTTGGGCCCCAAACATTTTTGGACTGTTATTATGTCCACACCATAATCACAAAGTCATTTCTTCAAATTCAAAACAGATTTTGGGAAACTTCAAACTGGAATTACAATTTGACTTCTTCATAAAATTTGTAGCTCTATGTCTCTAGTTTATTTTGAAATAAGAAGCATTCCATTTGGAGCTTTATAGATCAAGTTATCATCAAAATACTTAAGTATGTTCAGTAATATATCCAATTCATACTCTTCCAACCGATACCTTCACTTTAATTCAATTAATCCTTTTCAAATCAACACTAAATGCTATCAATTTTTATGGGAGGGTAGAAAAATGTGTTAGGAAACTATTGCTTCATTAAACTCTCAAATCTCAACTCATTTGACTCATCACATTCAAGTACATCTCATCATTCATAATTCCTATCTTTCTTTTCCATAACATCTCACTTATGTATATATATATATATATCAACAATTCATGTTCAAAGTTCATCAACTCAAGTTGATAACTTCTTCAAATATACCAAATTCCAACTCAACATCATCCATACACAATTTATATTTCATTAACAACAAAAGATAAGAGTTTACAAAACTTTAATGGCATTCTAAGCCACATTACATCAATTTGCAAAATCCCAAAATACAACAAATACAAAACCCAATAATTCTCGAAATGCATCTAAAGCCTTATTTTTACAAAATCTAACTTAATTTACAAAAACATTGCAAAAGTATAATGATGCCTCGAATCTTGGTTACTCGATCTCATCCTCTTCACATTGAAGATGGGACGAAAAGGGGGTGAGCTTAAAAGCTTGTGGGTAACAAGTTTATAACGGAAAAATAAGCACAAACCTTTGACAACAATCACTTGTCATAGAAAATTCTCATTGAGTTCATAAAACACATGGTTCTTAAGTTTTTAACCAAATTCACAATAAGAAAAATCATGTATGCGTCAATCTTATCAATATGTCATGAGCACATAAGCACATCAAAATAGTTTAGGTGGATCTAAAACAGAACGTACCACACATTTCTTATAAGGGTTATGTGTAGCCGTGAACAGAACATACTATCGCAATCCCATATAATGGTTTTGCATAGTCGTGAACTTAGGGGAGTCCATGAAGGAGCTCCGTGCCACTAGCAGGCAGGCGAGAGAAGCCTTTAGTCAAAGTGCACTTGACTTAACTTAAGGGACCACCACAAACCCACATAATCATGCATTTCACATCTTGTAAACTGATTGCCCAAAATGACACTTTTCTGAAATTTTCAAAATCATTTCCATTTTCATTTCATAAATCATTCACACAATTCATATATCAAACATGTAGCACTTTCTCAAAGCATTCAAAGAGCAATAAATGCAACATTTATGATGCAATTGAAATCATTAAACTTCTTTGATTAAAAAAAACATTAGTGGCTTATTTACTCTATTATAAACATGTACCCACCTTGAATTCCTTACTTAAAGACTTGCTAAAAAATGTCTCTCCCCTTGCTCCTTTTGCCTCTCTTGATTTCCTTCAACAATGGCAAATCTTCATTCAATAGGACTTCAATTGAAAAACCCACAATGCAAAATCACTAAAATTGGTTTTAGAATACTTAAACCCATGCATTTTCTAAATTTTATGAACTAAAATCCTTTCAAAAATCCAAAAGATTCGAAATGATCTTACCTTGATTCTTCACCAAATTAAGAGTTTCTTGGTTCTAATGGAAGCTCTTCTCTTTCTGTACCTTTTTCTCTTCTCGAACAGCCTTAAAATCTCTCTTGAATGCTAAGGAAAATGAAACCCTAGCTCAACTATCTTCTTTTCTCTCAAACCACCGAAACTCTCACTTCTCTCTTTCTTCTTTTCGTTATTTTCTTCTCTCCCACAAATCACTTTTTGCTTCTTAAAATGTAAGACGACACTTAATTCTTCCATTTATACCCTTAATGGGTGAGAAATGCCCAATTTGCCCTTCCTTCCATGCCTTATGTCTTTTATACTAAAGTGTCTTGCCAAAAATACCCTTGAGCATTCTTATAACCTTAACACATTAATTCAAGAGGAAGGGTATGTCTCCTCATATTAGCAATAATGCTAACTCAAATTTAAGAATCCAATCACATAGTTGGATACTTTTCATCAAACATAATTCATACATTCTTAGCAGCATATTCTACATTTTATGCTTATATCTTTGTCAGGAATAGGACTCTAATACTCACTTTTCAATCATTACCTATCCATTTCTGATTTGTTCTTTCATTGATCATTCTTAATACCTCAAGAAGAACAATTTCTATCGTTCTCACACCGTCATATTGTTCTAATTACCGAAATTCAATAAATTCATAAACATAATTATTGTCGCATATGCATAGGTGTGTATCATCAAAGTCACCCCATCCAGAGATTTTATTTCCAACAATCACCAGTTTATATATTACATTATTGATACTTTGATCTCATTTGATCCTAGATAACATCTCTCTCTTTATCAAACGTACTAACACCAATTTTACTCCCGTTTTCCAGAATTTACCTCTTCTGATGCTGTATCGTTTCATAACAAGTCAACTACCATATTGAGTGTATCAACTCTTCTCATTTAATTCGTCAACATTTTCTTAATCTCATCCATACATAAAATCCCATCTTATATGCATTTCTAACTTTCTCCATACTATATATCATTTCATTCATCTCATGAAAAGTCATTTATGTCTATTTCATTTCCCCTTTACTATTTCCTCATTTCTGTCTCATTTTCCTATTGTCATTTTCTTCATCTTCCATATACATATTCACAATCAGTTCAGAATTATTAATGCATAATTACTATGAAATTCGGAGCATAACTTTTGTCATATTCATCAAACAACCACCTCAGTTCCTAATTCATCTTCTTAAGATCATAATAATTTTTGTTTTAATTACATTTATACTTATACACTTTAATATCATCATTTATACTTATATCCCTATATTCCTCAAACAATCCGGGATAATACATTCAAATCCATGTCACATTCAAGGATATATCACCACAGTGTAATATTTATGTCATTTAATAATACATCCACTAATACAAATACATTTAATAAAGAGTTTCTTGGCTCTAATGGAAGCTCTTCTCTTCCTCTACCTTTTTCTCTTCTTGAACAACCTCAATATCTCTCTTGAATGCTAAGAAAAATGAAACCTTAGCTTAACTCTCTTCTTTTCTCTCAAACCATTGAAACTCTCACTTCTCTCTTTCTTCTTCTCTCCCACAAATCACGTTTTTTGCTTCTTAAAATGCAAGACAACATTTAATTCTTTCATATATGCCCTTAATGAATGAGAAATGTCCAATTTGCCCTTCCTTCCATGCCTTATGTCTTTTATACTAAAGTGTCTTGCCAAAAATACCCTTAAGCATTCTTATAACCTTAAACTTTAATGCCATTAACCCATATAATAAATCCTGCTAACTTTGACATAATTTAATAACTCCAAAATAATTAATCTATCAAAACCTCAAAAATTATTTAAACCATGTTTATTCATAAAAAAAATTGGGGGCCAATGTATATACTCTGTTCTGGTTATATGGTTGTTGTACTGTTCATGCATGTATATGTGAAGTGTTTATAAAGATGAGTTTAATGATATGAAATGAAGATTTGGTAAAGTCATGGTATAGAGTTGCTAAATGATAAGCTTTTGATGAAATGAAAGTGTAGAAAAATTGAAAAAAAATGCATTAGTTGAAAGTGGAAAGAGAAACAAAATGCAGAAAATGGAGTTGCATGAATAGTGATCTGTTTTCAATGGTTGTTAGTAATCAGGGATTTTAATTTTTTTGTCTTGAGTTATTAAGTTTAACAGAATCAATAGTAGAAAAATGTGATGCAGAACTGTATGGCTATAGTTCTGTTTTGGTTTGTGGATTGTTATTGTTGGAAAAAAAGTTTCAGTTGTGAGAGAAAGTTGAAAATGGGATAGAAGATAGAAAATTACAGAAAATTGAAATATGCGAGAAGGATATACGGTTTTTATATTTGATATCAAGGATGAATTTTGATTTGTTCTGTGTGGAGTTGAACTGAATTGAAGTCAAAATGGGGAGTGGATAATAGAGTTATAAGTTGAAAATCTGGAAATAAATGAAAGAGAGGGAAAATATTCAGTTCGGTGGAGAAGAAGAAAGAGGATGCACGATTGTGCTTCAGCACGATCGCGACATTGCTGAAAGAAGTGGGAAAATGATCGCGACTTCGCAAGTGTTGGTGGATCTGCAGGATCGCGACTTTCAATGTTATATTGATGAGAGTTTGCTTCTAAACATCTATCATTCAATTTGCTATAACTTCTTCACTCGATGTCCAAATGACTTGACTCTTAAACCAATAGATTCACAATACATTTATCTATATCTCCACCAAAAATTATAATCATCTGAAGTGGATTGATTGTTGAATTTAAAATGAAAATGTTGATGAATACTAGAATTTGATAACTGAGATGATTTCACTAAACATACTTTGATATTTTGACTATTTTGATCAGTAGGTATCCAAATGGAATGATTATTGATTTATTTTGAACTAGAGACATATGGATACAAATGTGCTGAAGAGATTGAATTTTAGTTATGTCTCTAATAATTATAAAATCTGACTTGAATTTGAATACATAGTACAGATATGTTTTAAGAACAATCCAAAGAAAATTAAGCATAACTTTTGGAATCCTAAATCAAATTATATGATCTTGGTGTCATTAGAAACTTAGAACATTTGACAACAATTTTCTAGAAGAAAGTGTTTCCTAATTGTGTCAATTAGCTTATCAGAATAACCATGCAAAGTTGACCCGAAAGTATGTTGTTAGAAAAATCTGAAATGATCAATTGAATTATGAAATTAGTTCACATTGTTTTATTGTCGTCCAAATCCTAAGTACAAATGACAATAATGAGAGTTTTGATATATGAATGATTTGATGATAAGGATGACAATAAGATACCCGAAATTGTCATTAAACATGCATTGTGCCTATTTTGTATGAGTAGATGTGGATAAAGGAATACTTACATTTGTGAAAAAGTGTGATATTTGTAAATGTTTTTTGTATGATTTAGAGGAGCTTATTGGACGCCAGTCAAACATTGCCAGAACATCCAGGAAATAACATATTGGAGTGTACTGTGAGTCAACCTAGATGATTTTCTTATGATTGATTGAATTTGTTTAAACTTTCAATTATTATCTGTTTGATATTGTTTCTGAATTTTCGGACTTAAAGTTCAAGGAGTTTAATATTCAGGAATGTATTGGAAGTGCTTTGATTGCTTTGAAATTCTAAATGCTATGTGAATTCTCAACAAAAGTTGAATGCTGGACTTACGTCTGAAGACTTTGAGATTTCGATTATGTATCATTCTATGTGAATTCTCAACGAAAGTTGAATGCCGAATTTAGGTCCGATGACTATGAGATTCTGATTATGTATCATGCTATGTGAATTCTCAACGAAAGTTGAATGCCGAATTTAGGTTCGATGATTATGAGATTTGTGACTGTGCATCATATGTGACTGTTATATATGACATATTCTGTATTTGGTGCATTTCATAAAATGCATGCTCAGATAAAGGAGTTGTGACCCAAGTAGCTAGTATGAAAGCGCTTGCACGTAGAGCTTTGCTCCGTGATTTCTAATTTTGCACGTAGAGCTATGCTCCGTGATTTCTGATTTTACACGTAGAGCTATGCTCCGTGATTATACTCTGACTAGGCCCAATATACCAGTATCTGTATACGTATGTGATAGGCACTTAGTCACAACAATAATAACGAATCTGGAGCCTTATATACATTTGTATTTGTAAATATCTATTATGATTCGTAATGGTTTTGTGATGTGCCATAATAATGTGAATATTTGGATTATTAATGAACATATGTGAAATATGTGATTTTGTGTATTTGACCTGGGTGAAATCATCAATGATGGTTCATTCATTGAGTTCACAAAACTCATAAAAAATTTCAACGTGGCTTTTTAGGTTCAAAGGAGTTATCCAATTAGGCCAATTGGAGTTCAGCCACTGTAAATGAGCATGAGTTAGGGGTTGGGATAAGTTTGCACCTGCATATGTCTTCATTGATTTTATTTTTGAATTATGTTCCAAGAATTGTACTAAGTGTATGTGATTGATTTGGTAACGAAATGAAATTATGATTGTAAATGTTTTGTATCTGAAATGGGCCCAAGTGGCTGTTGAATGGAAATGTTTGAAAATTAAGCGAGCGTGATTTGATTTAATGATTTCCACATACGTGTACATTGTTTTAAAGAAATAAAGATTTTGTAATGAATTTTGACCGATTGACTGCTCTTGTATGCCACCTTGTAGGGTACGTAATCCGATATCACCTAAGATGTCGGGTACGTATCTTGTGAAAATGGGGTGTTACATATTTTCGCGACTTCAAGGCAATAGCTTTCTGGAGCAATTTGTGAGTAACCTAGGCAATCTAACTTAATTATATGTTTGTTTTAAATTATGTTATGAATTTGGAATTTATTATACTGATTCCGGATAATGAAGGTCTAAGATTTCTAATTTATAAATGGGATAATTGAAGTGTTCCTTATATTTGAATTTGGCAAAATAAGTGTTTCTCAACATGATTGTTGACTGTCGAACTAAGATTCGATGATAAATGGGAATGAGATTGTGAATATGATTATTTGAAGCAATGATTGATTAAATATGAATGTGATGCATTTCATACACGAATGCATGATCAGATAATGATAGTTGTGACTTGAGTAGCCATCGAAAATGAGCTTAAAGCTTGGAATGTGTTTATGAGCCAGAGGCTCGATATGTACAATGAGTCATGTATCCGCTACGGGTAAAGGACAGTATTAATGAACCCGATATCCATAATAGATACGGGACAGTTTAGGCACTCTGTCATAACAACATAAAAATTGAAAGTGGGTCTCATAAGCATTTGCATATATACATTTGATAAATGTGTTTGACTGATTGAAATTTTTTGTGGACATATATTTGATGAGAATGGGATATGTGAAGCAAGTGATATGTGATACTATATGCTAAATGAAAGATGTCTAATATGTGCTTACACGTCTTGATATGTTGTGTGAATTAAGTGAACCATCAAGGATGGTTACATCATTGAGTTCACAAAACTCATCAAAATTGCAACGTTGATATTTTAGGATTGAGGGAGGACATTAGCAATAGAGAGACTCTACAAGAAGAATAATTCTTGTATTTTTTAGTAGAAGAAATGGCTCAAAGGTCAATCAGTTAGAATTTTGTAAAATTCCTTATGTATGTAGCATGTTGTGTACTTAGTTTTGACACTTTACATATTTGGAAAACATTGTAAAGCTACATTGTACATTCAGTTTTTATGAAATGAAATGAGGAATCCAGTTTTAAAATTTGGTGACATTTATGTATTTATGATGATGCCATGATTAAGTTAGTGAAGTGATTGCTCTAACATGCCATTATTATAGGTTACGTATTAGAATGTCCACAGGGTATTTCAGTATGTACTCTATGGTATTAGGGTGTTACACGTGTTCTTCAATGCTCATTCATCGCTCATTCATGCATACCCTATACACATTTCTCATGTTCTTAAGATCATGTTGGCATTAAAAAAACTCATTTATTCCTTTAACAAACCATAATTTTCTAGATTTGAACTCAACCACTTCAAAACAGTCCCTTCTTTAGGTTATGACTTCAATTATCTACATAAACTTATCAAGATATCTTGTGGCCAAACTGTTTCATTGAAGCATTAATAAGATATCAATAAAAATTTATTGTGTTTTATAATTTGACTAATTCGAACTATAAAGTCCCCAAAATTAGGAAATAATATAAGGTTTTTGTATAAGGGTCTATCACAGGAAGTATTAGGAAAACAAGAATAACTCAAGCTCTAGTCACTATTTTATCATTTTCACAAAGGTCAAGCTAAGACATATATGTTCAACTTTCATTCTTTGACTTTGTTCAAATTCATGCCTTAAAGATATGTAAAATAGATCAAAAGAGGAAGAGAAATTGAAACAAGAATTTCAACCAATAGCTCTAATTTTCCAGATTCAAGATCACTTCAATAATACCTATCTTTACCATGAATCCACCTTCATTTATACATTAAATCTCAACTTAAATCATCCATTTAACATTTTATAGCATACTATTTTCTTACATGTCAAAATAGAACAAAAAAGTACCCAAGTTCATGCAGAAATTTCCAGTATAATTAATCATAAACATCATTCACAATTCATCCTAATTTATCATCATCATCAATTCTCTATTATAACATGCCATAAACACTAATCTTTTACTTACTTGTTTAGTTCTAATCCCAGTTGAAAAGCCACTCTAAATCAGTACTCCAAACATGCAAAATCATCACACATTCAAGGTGTAACTTGGATGAATTTTGGCTAGGTTCAGTGAACAACAACAATCTGATCTTTTACTTAACTTTGTGAAGGTAAAACATGGATTATTTGTGTAGCAATTGGACATGATCATAAACATACACAAGGAGGTGAAAGAGAAGAGTGTTTCGATTGTGTGTAAGAGGAAGGAAGAACAAGAATGAGCTTAGTTAGAGTTGTTCCTACTGAAGCTTACACCTAAAGTGTTAGTTGTCACCTTACTACAATTGCATATGTCACCAAATTAAATTGCCATATGTCTAAAGGCATGTACAACATTTATCAAGTAAATATGCTAACATATGTCACCAATAATACTAAGTCATATGTCATGTAATCTCATCTTCCAATTGTCATCAACTTACTAATCCATTTATCACATAATGATTAATGCTAAATGTCACTCAATTATAAGGTTAATCATCCTAATTTCACTGTATCAATTTTTTCTTACCACTTGGCATTTTTCCTAAACCAAATGTACATTTAATTCCTCAAATTTCCAATTATATCAATTAGTTCCAAATTCACTACTTGTATCAATCAAACCAAAATTTAAGGCATAAATGTTTCACAATTTACATCATGAACGTTTTACTCTTTACATACCCCAGAATGAATCAATTGAGTGCATATGCATTTATTGCAATGTATACAAAATCATAATTCATAATTCATGTGTGTATGCTAATGATATGCATGTGAATGAAATGCAATTCATGAATTCCCAATGACAACTAAAGCTCTAACCCTCAATATGGAGAACGGGTTATTACATCAACACTTATCAGACCTCTCACAGAGTACATACAGTGAGTATATGTTACAAAGGTTTAATACAGTTAATTATAAACCTATCGTGGCACCTATTTCTCATAGTGAGAAATAATCTTTAGCACCATGTCCAAAGAATAAAGTAAAGAGAGAGGTTATGAGGAATGTTTCGTATTCTAGTATGGTTGATAGCCTGATGTATGCTTGGGTAAGTACTAGGCGGGACATTGCATTTACTGTTAGACTATTTGGTCAATATCTGGTTAACCTAGGTATAGACCATTAAGAGGCAGTCAAGTGAGTGTTGAGATACTGAAGGGTATCAAGGATTATATGTTTACATATAGCAAAGTTAACGGACTAAACTTCGTAAGGAATTCAGATTCAGATTTTATCTATATGTCTGGATGATCAAAAGTTCACTTAAGGTTACAGTTTAAGTTTGCAGATGGTACAATATTGTGGAAGAGTGTCAAGTAAACATAGGTGATTTCCTCGACCATGCATGCAGAGTGCATGCTATGGGGCTGCTTCAAAGACGGTTTAGCTCATAAACTTAATTTTTGAGTTGTCTGTGGTTGATTCAATGGCTAGACTCATTCGATTGTATTATGATAATCTTGCTTCTATTTTGTTTAGCAACAATAAGAACATCACATGGTCTATGCATTTGAAGGTCAAATTCTTGACCATAAAGGAGTTGGCACGAAAAGGTGATATTAAGGTTTGGAGCATTTAAGGACTGAGAAACTATAAGTCGATTCTTTAACTAAATGACTTCACCCACTTGTGTTTGAAATATAAGTATACAGTTGGTTGGAAGATCGTTATGTTTGCTCCATGTACATTTGTACATTTATACATTTTATGTATTATGACGGTATAATGGTTCATCGATAAAGATGATCATCATTTATCCTCAATAATACATATTATCATACATTCTCATAATACATTTAAAAGTATTAAGATTTGTGTCAATCTTAAGTATTTAAAGGTCATTAGGAATATATACAGATTGATCTTGAGTCTATGTCATTTAGACGCATACAGTTTTATACGAATATCCTTAAAGTTTCACATGACATAGGGGGATATAATTTTTAATCACATAAAGGTTCTTTAATGCAGTTTAACATTTAATTAGAGAACATAAAGGTTTCCTCTTATGTAGTTTAGCATTTGGTGAGAGGAAACAAGTTTTCTCTAATGTTGTTTAGCATTTCGATAAGAGCAAACATTATTTCTCTAATGCAGTTTAGCATAAAGTTGGAGAAATCGAGACCTACAAACAAAGATAATATAATTTAGATCATAAATGTGTCATCCTAGTTTGTCCTACTTCATTTTTCCATTCATGTTAGTGAGGTATTAGGTATACGTGATTGTATTAGATTTGTATCGTACATGACAGATGCATTTGATACTTTTCGGTATCAAAAGCCTTACAAGACGGAATGATGGACTTTTGTTATCTTTGGATCAAATATTTTGTTTTTAAACTTAGTCGACTAATACAGTAGCATAGCTTAATCGAGCTTTTAAATTGTTTTTAACTTAAGTCAATATCGCTATTAAGTATTGTCTAAGGGGGAGAATGTTGGATATTTTTTACTTTTCCCATAAAGTTGGACAACATTTAATTGCATTTTTTGGTTTTTCAAATAACTTTTCGGTTAAGTTATGTAATTTGATCCGGATAAAGATAATAAAGTAGCCTAATAAATGATCTAAATTAATGGGTCAAAATTTGGTGAAAAATGGATCTTGATCAATGTGGACTGGACCCATATCAAGTTAGTGATGGAGAAGCCCGATATAAAAGTTATATATAAAGGTTAAGGTCTCCTGCAATTGCTTATGTCTTTCGTAAGTATAAGGATTCTCTGACCCGTTAAGAGAGCTTACATTTTGAGAAAATCGTAGAAAGAAATTGATCGAGTCCTGGTGAGGTTTTTTCGTAAAGACAGTAATGGATTTGCGCTCGTTTCGGTTTTAGAAAGCTCGTTTAAAGTTATAGAACTGAAATCAGGTATTTTCTACATTCTTGTTCATTTATTGCCCTTTCACGTTCGATCTGGGATAGGTAACTAAAGTATCGTTACATGTTACATCCTAGTGTTAATTGGTGGCAAAGTGGTGCGTAAATTTTAGAATAATCAATATGTCCAATTTCATTGTAAGATTTTTGCAAAATATGTAAGCATGACCTTGAGAGGTTAACGGCTTTGTAGTTGCAGTACTTCTTAATTCCTTTGTAAGTTACGTCTGATATGAGGGCATGTGACCATGCATGATCGTCCGATCCTGTAGCAGCGGTAAATTAGTCTATATATGCATTCCCTATCTATCTCAACAACATTTAGGGGAAATAGGGAAAAAAAAGTAAACTCATAAATATCAACGCCAAAGCTTAGCATTTATCTTTAATTAATTGAAATTAAGGAACTTACATAAATGCCTTTCAGGTTGATCCTATTTCGATTTCTCGTAGGATATGCATAGCATCTCCTTCTTCCCTCAAACCACAAACGTAAAGGTGTTGCTGGTCGAAGCTTTTCTGGAACAACTACTGAACTAAATGCTTCTTTTCACGTATTTTTGCGTCTGATGCATGGTTTACTGCATCTGATACATCGTCTGTTGTGTCTAATATATCGCCTGATACAAGATGAAGGAAATTGAAGTAAACCAACATTCAGATTTTGTTGTTTTCGAATAGTTATCCCTAAAAAACATAAAGACTACTTCCTCTAAAGTGTTTAAGTGTATAGTAAAAGCTTTATCTCCTTTAATTGTAAGCTTCAATTGTCACTTGAATACGTTTTCTAGAACTAATGTCTGTGTTTTCCTATTCAGTGTGACAACACTCTACAACTCAACTTCAATAAACCTGTTAAAACAAGAAGAAGAAAGGCATGATCTTTTCATAACAAAGATGAAATTTTTCCACACACTCTTACCTGCTATACGAAAAGGAAGAAGATGAGTTATATCTTCAGCTCTTATAAATTTAAAAAAAATCTTAAATCAACAGCTAGAAATGAAAGATGCCTATGATCTAAGACATAAGATTTTAACACGTTTCTTGTTCTCATTCAATCAACTAAAAATACAAGAAACACTCATAACAGTAACTGACATATACTAATTGCTACTGGTTATGAAGGCTACACGAAAACAATATTCTATAATGGTAGGACCATAAGTATATACATGTGGTACGAACTGGACATACTCTGATGATCATGCTCTGAATTCTTTTCTTTCTCTAACTTTGGTAAAGTGTCTTGACAACTTTATTACAACTTTTTTTTTCTGCTTCAGGATCGTCTAAACGAGATGGATCGTCTGAACAGGTTGATCGTCTTGGACCGTCTTAGAGGTTGGATCGTCTTGGATCGTCTGGCAGGTTGGATTGTCTTGGAACGTCTCTCCTTCTTCTCCACTGTAACTTAATTCAACCTTTTCTTCATTCTTCTTGCCTTGATCTTTAATCATCCGAATTTCATTTTTTGAATGCACGAACTTCTGAATTATTCCCAAAATTATTAACTCTAGTTTCCTCAGATGTCTAGGAACCTTCAACTTGATCTTCAACCTTTCTTTCCTCTTCACCTTGACTGCCATAGCCAGGTCCTCCACAAGCTTCAATACAACAGGTTGCATAAAACAACACAATTCAACAGCTCCTCCTTTGTTTTGTGGAACCTGCATACCTATCAATTTTCTCAAAGCTTCAAATCTCCATCTTGGCAAAGCTTTGGTGAATAAGTCAGCTAATCGGAAACTTGATCTACAAAAATCCATTCTAATCTCCTTTTCTTCAATTAGTTCCCTAACATAGTGATACTTGACCTTCATATGCTTGGTTCTTATATGATCCGAAGGGTTCTCTGCTTTGAAATTGCCGCACTGGAGTCACAGTAAATAGTTACACAATTGACCTTTAATTCTCCCACATCAATCAGAATCTTCTTCAACCTCTGCTTAGTAGCCAAGTTCACTGCCACATACTCAGCCTCTGCTATTGATTGAGCTACACTCTTCTACTTCTTTGAACTCCAGGCAAAAATTCCAAATCCCAAACTACGACAGTATCCACTTCTGCTCTTTCATTCATTACTTCCAGCATAGCTTACATCACTAAAAACATATAACTCCACCTTTTCTCCTCTTCCAAACCAAATTCCACAATCAACTGTATGTTTAACATATCTGAGTATCCTTCTAGCATAAACAGCATGTTGCCTAGATGGATTATGATAGAAACCGGCTATGATGTTTATGGCACAAGCAATATCTGGCTTAGATGCACTTAAATACATCAATGAACCTATCATGCTCTTATAATAAGTCACATCAAATTGTTCACCTGGTTTTGTAGGTCAGTTGATGCTCTATGGGAGTTGCCATGCCACTGCTATCCTTCAAACTAAATTTTCAATCAGCTCCTCTGCATATTTCCTTTGATGAATGAAGATTCCATCTTCCCTTTGATCTATTTCTAGACCTAAGAAATACCTCATCTTTGCTAAATTTGTCATCTAAAATTCAGACTTCATTAGCTCCTTGAACTCTTCTACAAGCTTGTCCTTAGTACCTATTATCAGCAAATCATCAACATACAAAGAACATATCTTTTTTCCTTTAACACAAGTTTTTACATATAGTGTAGCTTCACTCTTACTTCTTATAAACCCATTCTGCGTTAAGTAACTGTTGATTCTTGAATACCAGGCTCTTGGAGCTTGCTTCAGTCCATATAATGCCTTCACAAGCTTGTAAACCTTCTGCTCTTATCCACTTACTACATATCCTTCGGTTTGCTTCAAGTATACTTCCTCATCTAATATTCCATTTAGGAAGGCACTCTTCACATCCATTTGGTGTACCCTTCATCCATTATTTGCAGCTAAAGCCAACATCAATCTCACAATGTCTAACCTTACTACTGGTGCATATGTTTCGGTATAGTCCACTCCATATTCCTGCTTATACCCTCTTATAACCAATCTAGCCCTATACTTGTTGACAGATCCGTCCGGATTCAGTTTTTTCTTGTAAATCCACTTGGAGTCCACAACTTTAGTTTCTGGACTTGGTAGATCAACCAGCAACTAGGTTCCATTCTCTTCAATAGCTTTTATTTCTTCATCCATTAAACTTTGCCACACTCCTTGCTTGATAACTTGCTTTTATGTTTTCGGTTCAGCTCCTACAGACATGGCATATTCAAAAACCATGAGTGCCTCATCTGCTTCCTCTTTATTTGCATCAATGTACCTGAAATTAAACACATGGTTAGTTTCATTATAAATCGAGGCCAGGTCCCTTTCCTTGTGAGCACTGTCGAGCTTGATGTCTCCTTCTGAGATTTTGAACTCAATTCATCACTTTTTGAGTTAGGTGATAACTCCTCCTGATTCCCTTCATCTCCTCTCGTGACTTCATCAACAACTGGTTCATTCAATGGTATTTCAACACCAACTCCTCCTGATTTTCTGAATGTAGGCTCTCCCCATTTCCATCCTTCACTTTCATCAAACCTTACATCTCTAGACAAACAATTTCTCAGTTTCGGGATAGTAAATTCTATATCCCTTAGATTCTGCACTATACCCTATCATGGCTCCCTTAATTGCTTTCTCATCCAGTTTTGTCCTCTTGGCTTCGGGAATGAGGCTATGCATCCAAACACTCTCAGATGATGCACCTTCGGTTTAACTCCAAACTAAATTTCAAAAGGACTTTTCTCCTTTAATGCTCTAGTCTTCATTCTGTTTTGTCAGTAGACAGCAGTGAAACAAGCTTCTGGCAAAAATCTTCTAGGCACCTTCATTTCAAACATCATCGACTTTGCCATCTCTACAATAGTTCTATTTTTTATCTTTGAAACTCCATTTTACTGTGGTGAATATGCAACTGAGAATTGGTGGAATATGCCTTCCCTTTTAAAGTAGTTCTTCATTTCATTCGAAATGTACTCTCCTCCTCTGTCACTTCTCAAACATCTCACTTTCTTCCCACATTGGCTCTCAGCTTCTACTCTCCATACTTTAAAGAAACCAAACACTTGGTCTTTGCTCTTCATGAAATAAATCCATGCATATCTCTACACATCATCAATGAATTCCACATAATACCTATTTCCTCTAGCTGATGGTGTATCCATAGGTCCATAAACATCTGTGTGCACCAGCTGCAACTTCTCTGTGGCTCTCCAATCACTAGTTGCAAAAGGTAAGACATGGCTCTTCCCCTTTGCACATAGTTCACTCACAGTTTTCAACTTACTACTCAACTGAGGTAATCCATAGACCAACTCTTTTCTCTGCATTTCAATAATATAATCAAGGTTTGTATGTCCATACCTCCTATGCAACAATTGAGTCAATTCAGTCACTAGAATTGCAGTAAATGCTCCATCTACTTTTGTCATTTTTATTTTAAAAACTCTGTCCATCATTGGAATCTTATGCACTAGCTCTCTTTGAACACTGAATATCCTGCACATTCCATCTTCGAAGTAGACCTTATAATTTTTCTCCAAAAGTTATCCAACACTTATTAAATTCTGATAAAGCTTTGGAATGTAATAGACTTCTTCAAGCATTGTGTTTCCAGCTTTTGTTGTCAATTCAACATTACTCTTCTATGAGACAGGTATGAGTTTTCCATTTCCTATTTTAACCATAGCATTTATGCTAGTATCCTTCTCAACAAATGCTTCCTTTTTCTTTGTCATGTGGTTTGAGCAACCACTATCTATCAACCACTCACTTCCTCTTTCATCTTTCACTTCAGCTGCACACATTTCATTAGCAGAATTTGGTTTCATAGTTTCTTAACTAACTTCTACCACAAATACACTCTCTTCTGTAATGGATTTTTTTGGTAGGATTTTGGTTTATGAAGGTCCAAACTGGGTGTTTTGTTGGTTACTTTGGAGGTTTAGACAACTTTCAGATTGTGATTAAGAGGAGACATTGTGACCAGGGTATGAAATTTGGGAGGGTTGGCTCGGTGTCTGTGGTTGTATTGCTTGGTAAGGTATCTAGTATGTGTAGGTTGGTTGAGACACGTATGTCTGAGTTGTTTGAGGTTGAGACAGGTAAGGCTGAGACAACAAAAGTTGAGCTGTGTAGTGTTATGGAGTTAGTTCATTTTCAAAATTTTCAACATAGTGAGCTTGATAAACTTGTGATCCATGAGTGTTTTGGTAAGGTTGTGGTTGTATTGGCATCTGGTTTGATGAAGTTTCTTGTCATTGTAAAGGATGTATTCGTGGTGGTTTTCCAAAAATAGGACTTTAAGGGTTTTATTGCTCTGTCATCCACTTTTCATAGCATATCCTCTTCGAATGTCCCCTTTTTCTACAGTGACTACAAACCACATTCTCATTCCAATAACACTATTCAGCAACATGATTACTCTTACCATAGAATCTACAATTTGGAAACATTCCCCAACTTGAAGTTCTATGTCCACTTTGCATTCAGTTAGTGTTGTTTCCAGGATATTGATTGATGTTTTGGAAGTTTTGTGGATGGTTCAGATAAGGCAATTGCTGAGGGAATTGTGTTTGAGGATACACTTGAGGCATCTGATATTGCATTTGGCTTTGGTAGGACTAGTTTTAAGGAAATGATGTCATCTGGTAAGGATTTTGGGTGTTTGGTGATAGTTGGTGCATCTGTGATTGCATTGCATTTGGTTCAAGGTGGCTTTGGTTCAGATTTTTGGTTTGGGTGTGGAATGGTGGGTTTTTTGGTATTTTGAAACGCTTTGCCTTCAATGCATACTCCTCTCCTTCTCTTATAACCTCATTCCTCTCCTTATGCATCTCAATAACATTGAAAACCTGCTCCAAAGTCACTAAATCAGGGTCATTGCTGAATTGCCACTCCACTGGTGCTATACTAACTTCAAATCTCAGGGGCAATCTGCTCAGAAACTTGTCAACTAATCTTTCGGTGTTAGTTGTTTCACCAAACTCCTTCAGCTGTTGCACTAAACTCGTGAATCTAGTTTTTGCTACACTCACATTCTCTTCATCCCTCATCGAAAATTTTTCAAAATTTCTCATCACTGCCAGTTTCTTCAATCTCAGTGACTAAGCTGAGCCTACATACTCTAACTTCAGTGTATCCCACAACTCCTTTGCACTCTTGCACCCTGCATGTCTTAACAGTATGGCCTTACTCACCACAGATCTCAAAAAAATAAGGGCCTTAAAATATTTATCTCTGTCCTGATTTAATCTTGTCACTTGTTGTTCTGTCAAGTCAGTTATTCCTTCATTTTTAGCTACTCCTTCTTTCACTACATCCCAACATTCACAGATTCTGAGGCAATCCTCAACTCTAAGAGCCCAAGCTTTATAGTTTTCACCAGTTAACACAGGTATATTCGCCTGTACACTTTGCAAATTCATCACAGGAAAGCTCGTACCTGCCATGGCTTTGATTCAATCCAGGTATGGTGAACCGTGCAGCTCTGATACCACTCTCGTAGGTTATGTATAGCACCTCCTTCTTCGCTCAAACCACAAACTCAAAGGTGTTGCTGGTCGAAGCTTTTCTGGAACAACTACTAAACTAAATGCTTCTTTTCATGTATTTCTACGTCTTATGCATCGTCTACTGCGTCTAATATATCGTTTGATACAAGATTAAGTAAAGTGAAGTAAACCAATGTTCAGATTTTGTTGTTTTTGAATAGTTATCCCTGAAAAAATGTAAAGACTACTTCCTCTCAAGTGTTTAAGTGTATAGTAAAAGATTCGTCTCTTTTAATTATAAGCTTCAGTTGTCACTCGAATATGTTTTCCAGAAAAAATGTCTGTGTTTTCCTATTCAGTGCAACAACACTCTACAACTCAACTTCAATAAGCCTTTTAAAACAAGAAAAAGAAAGGCACGATTTTTCATTACAAAGATGAAATTTTTCCACACACTCTTACTTGCTATGCGAAAAGGAAGAAGATGAGCTTTATACCTTCAGCTCTTACAAGTTTAAAAAACATCTTAAATCAATGGCTAGAAATGAAAGATGCTTATGATTTGAGATACAAGATTTTAACACGTTTTTTGTTCTCATTCGATCAACTAAAAAAACAAGAAACACGCATAACAGTAACTGACATGTACTAACTGCTACTGGTTATGGAGGTTGCATGAAAACGATATTCTGATAATGACAGGACCACAAGTATATACATGTGGTATGAACTGGACATACTCTGATGTTCATGCTTTGAATTCTTTTCTTTCTCCAACTTCGGTAAAGTGTCTTGACAGCTTTATTACAACTTTTGTTTCTGCTTCAAGATCGTCTCGGATCGTTTAAACAGGTTGGGTCGTCTGAATAGGTTGATCGTCTTGGACCGTTTTGCAAGTTGGATCGTCTTGCAGGTTGGATTTCTTGGAACATCTGTCCTTCGCGAACATCTCTCCTTTTTCTCCACCGTAGCTTACTTCAACCTTTTCTTCATTCTTCCTGCCTTGATCTTTAATCATTCGAATTTCATTTTTTTGAATGCATGGACTTCTGAATTATTCCCAAAATCATTAACTCTAGTTTCCTCAGATGTCTAGGAACCTTCAGCTTGATCTTCAGCCTTCCTTTCCTCTTCACCTTGACTGCCATAGCCAGGTCCTCCACAAGCTTCAATACAGCAGGTTGCATAAAACAACACAATTCAACATGACTCGTATTCATGGAGAGGATTGTGGAAGCAAGCTGTGGTACATAATGACCAGCGTAACTAGCAATCACCGATTATGTAGAAGTCACGAGTTTTATATTGTGGGAATCTTTCAAGCCAATTTAGTTAAAAGGTATAAGAATCTTCTGCTGCTTTCAATAATCTGAAGAAGTGTTTGAATACGAAAATCCAACTCCAGCCGGAGACTCCAAAAAGATAACGTTTGCAACTGTCAAGTTTTCATCAAATCACTTGTTTTTGTAAAATACCAGAAAAAAGAAGAAGACACTTTAGGTTAGGTTTAATCACTAAAAATACCGTTATTCCAAGCGTAAGGATTTAAAGACAAGATCTTCTGTCCAATTTTATGGTATCTTATTCTGTTTCATAAATCTCAATCATTCATTTATGCGAGCCCTGTGTGAAGGTCATCTCAAAGAATGAGCAAAGTCATGTTTCCAAAAAGCAACCATGACCATCCAAGAATAAACCTAC
>JANZLX010179055.1:0-12566 GCA_025531955.1 Erythroxylum orinocense
TAGTGAGGAAGAATTGACAAATAATGCAGCACTGGTTGCATTACACAGCAAAAGTCCAGTTACTTGCTTAACAGTAATTGAGAAGGAAGTAACTGACAGTAGAATAGGGAGAAAACTTGAAAATTTCAGAATTAGTTCAGCTCGGAATTCAATTTCAGACTATGACAGTGACAGGAGCAGCTGTGATGATGAAGTTGGGAATACTTATGAGAACTATAAGGCCTTGTATGAGAAATGGCTAAAAATACAGAAAAAAAATGAAAGCTTGAAAGAAGAGAATCTCAGTTTGAGGAATACTATACGGGAATTGGAAAAGAAGCTGGCAATGACTTCAGATGAACTTGGAGACGCTCGAATGAAATTAGTCAGTACTAAGAAGGGGTTGAGGATGTTGAATGGAGGAACGGAGAAACTAAATAAGCTGATTGAAACCGGAAAGGCTAAAGGAGACTTTGAAGGAATTGGATACAAAGGAGAGTCCTCTAAAGTTAATCAAGAAAACGTTGCCGTATTCAGATCTGGCCAGGAGGTAGAAGGATCGAAAAAGGGTAGAAGATTTATACCCACATGTTACTTTTGTGGGATGGTTGGACACATAAGGCCTAGATGTTATCAGGTGCTACAAATGTTATTTGAAAGAAAGCAAGGTAGAAAAAGTATACATAACTCACAATCATTTCAACATCAATCTTCAGCATCCAGATATACATGGGTAAAAAGAAGTGAATTGCAAGCCTTAGTAGCATGTACTTCGATGAAGACATCATTACAACATGGCTGGTATTTTGATAGTGTGTGTTCACGTCATATGACTGGGGAAAAGACTTACTTGACAAATTATCAATTCTGTATGGATGGTCATGTGATTTTTGGAGATGGAAAGAGAGCGTCCGTAATTGGTA
The DNA here is from genome assembly GCA_025531955.1 of Erythroxylum orinocense. Taxonomy (NCBI): domain Eukaryota; kingdom Viridiplantae; phylum Streptophyta; class Magnoliopsida; order Malpighiales; family Erythroxylaceae; genus Erythroxylum; species Erythroxylum orinocense. The sequence continues at coordinate 903 of JANZLX010179055.1, forward strand.
AAGGAACCTTGTATGTGGATGGCTTGCCTCCTCTCAAGAATGTGCTTCATGTTGATGGGTTGAAAGCAAATCTGGTGAGTATAAGCCAACTATGTGATGATGGGTTGTTAGTTAAATTCACAAGTGATGAATGCAGGGTTCTCACTGAACAAGGTGAATGTATTGTGAGTGGCAAGCGATCAGCTGATAATTGTTACATGTTGCAAGTCATAAGTACATGCAAATCGGCTGCTCATGAAGATAATATTGAGCTGTGGCATCAACGGCTTGGACACGCGAACTTTGATCTCATAAGCAAATTGACAAAAATGGAGCCTGTGAGAGGTTTAGCCAAAATGAACAAAGAAGGGACAGCAGTGTGCAGCGCGTGTCAAATGGGAAAACAGCAGTGAGCATCACATAAAAAGGTCAAATATGTTACTTCATCTCGTATACTTGAGTTGCTTCACTTAGATCTTGTGGGTCCAACACAACATGAGAGCATTGGTGGAATGAAATACTTCTTGACTTGTGTGGATGACTATTCAAGATACACATGGGTGGCGTTTTTGAAAGAGAAATTAGATGCTTTTAAGGCTTTTCGAAGTTTATGTGTGCAGGTAATGAATCTGAAAAATCTGACCATATTGAGAGTTCGATCGGATTACGGAAGAGAATTTGAAAATGCAAGCTTCAATGAGTTTTGCAATGAACATGGCATCTCACAAGAATTTTCAGCACCCAAAACACCACAACAAAATGGAGTTGCGGAGAGGAAAAATAGAACACTTCAAGAGATGGCCAGATCTATATTGAATGGGAGCAAAATGCCTATGAGATTTTGGGTTAAAGCGGTGAACACAGCTTGCTACATATGCAATAGAGTGCCTCTTCGAAATTTTCTAAACAAAACATCATATGAGCTTTGGAGAGGAAAGAGACCAGATGTAAGTTACTTTCATATCTTTGGCAGCAAGTGCTATATTCTTCGAGACTGTGAGCAACTTGAGAAGTTTGAAAGCAAAAGTGATGAAGGAGTGTTTATTGGATACTTAACTCATAGTAAAGCCTATAGAGTGTACAACCAAAGAATTAAGAAGGTGCAAGAATCCATCAATGTTGTGATAGATGATGCATCCTTGATGAGTGATCATGTGGTTGATGATAAAAAAATTCCAGATTTGAAGTTGACTACTGCAGAAAATATGACAGCAAAAAATGAGGTACAACAAGTTGCTGCAAAAGAGACAGCTGCTGAAAATGACTCCTAGTTAGTTACTATTAAGGAAGTGACTGCAGAACCAAGAGAAATTTCAGTTACTTCAGATGATGATGCAGTCAAGTCACTAGAAGACAATCTAAACCGAGGCTCTTCATCTCAAACCCGAAGAAACCAACCAAAAGAAAATGTTGTCGGCAATTTGAGTGAAATAAGAAGTACAAGAGAGAGAAAAAGGTTAAACTATAGAGAGCTTGCAGGATATTTATGCTATACCTCCTCACTTGAACCAAGAAATGTAAAAGAAGCATTACAAGATGAATATTGGACAGCAGCTATGCAAGAAGAGTTGATGCAATTTGTACGGAATGATGTGTGGGAACTTGTGCCAAGACCACTAGCTACTAATGTGATTGGTACAAAATGGGTGTTTCGAAATAAAATAGACGAAAAAGGGAATGTCTCCAGGAACAAAGCACGACTAGTAGCTCAAGGGTATTCTCAGGTTGAAGGAATAGACTTTGATGAAACATTCACACCTGTAGCACGACTTGAATCGATCAGATTATTACTGGGCATAACATGTGTTAAAGGCTTTAAACTTTACCAGATGGATGTTAAAAGCACTTTTTTGAACGGATTCATATAAGAAGAAGTCTTTGTGGAGCAACCAAAAGGCTTTATTGATTCAGCCCATGCCGATTATGTTTATAAGTTGAAGAAAGCACTTTATGGTCTCAAACAAGCACCGAGGGCGTGGTATGAAAGACTTACACAGTATCTTATCAAGCAGAGGTATAAATGAGGTAATGTTGACAAAACCTTGTTTATTAAAAGATGTAGATCAGATCTTATGATTGCACAAATTTATGTCGATGATATCGTGTTTGGTGCTACACGTTCAAAAATGGTCGAAGAATTTGTTAAGCTGATGACATCGGAATTTGAAATAAGCATGGTTGGTGAGTTGAATTTCTTTTTAGGTTTGCAAGTGAAACAGATGAAGGATGACATCTTCATATCGCAAACAAAATATGTTCACAACATGATCAAAAAATTTGGTCTTGAGAAAGCTAGACATGTGCGAACACCCATGAGCAGCTCAATGAAGTTGAATAAAGATGAGAATGGGAAAAGTGTTGATGAAAGCTTATATAGAAGCATGATTGGTAGCTTGTTGTATCTGACTGCAAGTAGACCAGATATCTGTTTCAATGTTGGAGTATGTGCTAGATATCAATCCAATCCGAAGGAAACACATATGACAGCTGTCAAAAGAATTTTTAGATATGTGAGTGGAACGTTAGATTTTGGGATTTGGTATACAACAAATTCTACATCTTATCTAGTCGGATACAGTGATGCAGATTGGGTCATAAACTTAGATGATCGCAAAAGTACTTTAGGAGGCTGTTTCTTTTTAGGAAACAATTTGATTTCATGGTACAGTAAGAAGCAAAATTCCATCTCCCTTTCTACTGCTGAGGCTGAATACATAGTCGTAGGTAGATGTTGTTCACATGTTAGAAGATTATGGGATTGATCAAAAAGAGTTAACAATCCTATGTGATAATAAGAGTGCGATTGATATTTCAAAGAATCCTGTTCAGCATTCGCGCACGAAGCACATTGATCTTCAACATCATTTTATTCAAGAACTTGTCGAGAGCAAGATGGTGATTTTATCTCATGTGTCTACCGAGAAGCAATCGGCGGATATTTTCACAAAAACTCTAGATTTGGTACGGTTTGAGCAACTTCGAGGAGCTTTGGGACTATGTGTCCTCCCTCATTAATTTATGCTTTCTTTATTTATTTTTCTTTTGTGTAAAAAAAAGGAAAAAGAAAAAGAAAAAGAAAAGAAATTTAAAAAAAAAGAAAGGGGTGCGGCATCCACTGTTGGGATTTTAAATCCCTAATTTTTACTTGTCTTTTTTACTTCGTTCACCTTGCTCACCGTCGACCTTGCTCTTCTCAAGCTCTCCTCTTCTAGTTGCCGCATCTTATCTTCATTTCTTCATCTTTAATTAGCCTCTCCATTGCAAAAATTATTGTCTCCAGCAAGCTCCTTCAGCTGACGATTCCCGGTGTGGGTGTCATTCTTTATGGGATGCGTTCCTTCGGTGGGATTGTGGTTTCTTTGATCTTCTTGATTTCTTCCTGGACCGTTGGTGGGTTCTGTCTATGTGAGTATCTCCACTGATTTGTTAGCATCCTTCTCACGTCACTGTATGGGTGTTTCTCCTTGTTGCTGAAGCATATCTGTGGGCTGTCTCTTTGCCGTCGACATTGGTACTCCTTCACTCTTGGTGGTAATTGATTTCTATCTCTCTCTTTCGTCTGCTGGATTATTTGAGAGATTGAAGGTGATTATCGTTATCCTTGGGTGTTTGTGGACTTGCAATTTCTGGTTGAAATCTTGTTTGATTTCGTGAGCTCTCATCATACTGAACTATTGTGTATTGAATCTGGGCAAAAGGTATTTGAAAGAATATGATTTTATTGATTATTGTTCTGGCTATTTGAGGGCTGCGTGATCTGTGTTGAAATCTGGAACTTTTGTTTTTTCTGTTAGATTCCATACTGAGTACGGTAATCTCTGGTTATTAGAATTCCTGTGTTGGTGTTTTGCCTTGTCACTGCTATAGTATGGGGAAAAACAAAGAACAGGTGCTCTCTTCAGCTTCGGAGAAAAAGACCGCAGCTCCTACGCGATGCTCCAATCGTTTACAGTCGCTTCCTGGTTCAGGTAGAAGTTTTATAGGAGCCGGATCTTCTTCAACAGTTCCTATTGATATTCCGGATGTTCCTGATCAACATGATTCTGATGTTGATCGAGTAATTGAGGCTTTGATTGAAGAGTCCTCATCAGATTCTGATGCCCCTCCATCACCGCATTCGGTTCCACAGCCAGTTCCTCCTCCAGCTCATAGAAAGCAGTATAAGATGAAGTATACCAAAACAGTTCGTCCACCTAGATGTCATCCTAGTGCTCAATTGCCTGTGGATAGAGCCATTTCCTTCACATTTTATACTTCCGCTGCAGAGAAAAAATGGCATACATTGTCAGATACCGAGGTTGTCATGGATCGTCCAATTAACTTGGATGAATTTCGAGATCAGGGTCTACACACTCTTCTTAGTGAACGGTCACTGCTTCATGCCTCCCTGTTTCCGCAACATTATGATCCTGATCTGGTAAAGGAATTTTACTCAAATCTGTCTGGTGATATTTTGAATGTTAATGCTGCTACGTTTGGTGTGGTGTATGTGAGGGGGAGAGTTATTGGTTTTGATGCTCACCGGTTGAATATGCTTTTGCAATTTGAGAATGTGATTGGTGAATCTTTTTATGATGATGATTGGGAAATTACCACCGATCAACTTGCCATGATTTTAACTGGTGGAAAGCTCACTGCTTGGCCTACGACTTCTATTTTTCGCTCTTCCATGCTTACACAGAAATATTTTGTTCTGCTCAAATTGATGGTCACCAACTAGCTGCCTACTACTCATGTGGTGACCATATACCAGGCACAAGCCAAGCTTCTTTATGCTATTGGCACGAGAGTCCGATTCAGTCTTGGCTCATTCATTATGGATTCAATGCTATCTATTGAGAGTAAGCCTCACTCTCTATTATATTTTCCATGTTTAATCTCACAATATTTGTATGCCAATGGTGTGCCTAGGCTTGAATCAAGCATCTTGGAGTCTGTTCCTCTGATGAATATTTCACAGCGGATCTTTCGGCAACCACGGGTGGTGGACTTGCCATACGTTGCTTCGGGGCCTTCGGATGCTTCGAGTCCCTCTACCATTAATCTAAATGCTGCTTTATTTTCTGAGCTGGAGCGTATTGAAGGTGGTTTACAAGATCTCACCGAGGCTGTTCGTAAATTGAAGCACCGCGTTCTTCAGTCTCCGGGTCCTTAACTTTTTGTCATAACTTGTCTCAAAGGGGGAGATCATTTCTGTTGAGGAGTTGCTGTTAGTTGCTGTTTGGTTATGTGTATTTTGTTTGATTTGCTTGTTGCTGACCATTTGTGTATTTCGATCGGATTTGATGTTGAGCTAGCCTATGGTGGCACATATACCTGCATATCGAATTAAGGGGGAGCATATGTGCATTTTGAATAAAGCTATGTCTACTTGTGTGCTGGTATAGTGATTGAGACAACAATTGTTGTCTCAATCACTATACCAGCACACAAGTAGACATAGCTTTATTCAAAATGCACATATGCTCCCCCTTAATTCGATATGCAGGTATATGTGCCACCATAGGCTAGCTCAACATCAAATCCGATCGAAATACACAAATGGTCAGCAACAAGCAAATCAAACAAAATACACATAACCAAACAGCAACTAACAGCAACTCCTCAACAGAAATGATCTCCCCCTTTGAGACAAGTTATGACAAAAAGTTAAGGACCCGGAGACTGAAGAACGCGGTGCTTCAATTTACGAACAGCCTCGGTGAGATCTTGTAAACCACCTTCAATACGCTCCAGCTCAGAAAATAAAGCAGCATTTAGATTAATGGTAGAGGGACTCGAAGCATCCGAAGGCCCCGAAGCAACGTATGGCAAGTCCACCACCCGTGGTTGCCGAAAGATCCGCTGTGAAATATTCATCAGAGGAACAGACTCCAAGATGCTTGATTCAAGCCTAGGCACACCATTGGCATACAAATATTGTGAGATTAAACATGGAAAATATAATAGAGAGTGAGGCTTACTCTCAATAGATAGCATTGAATCCATAATGAATGAGCCAAGACTGAATCGGACTCTCGTGCCAATAGCATAAAGAAGCTTGGCTTGTGCCTGGTATATGGTCACCACATGAGTAGTAGGCAGCTAGTTGGTGACCATCAATTTGAGCAGAACAAAATATTTCTGTGTAAGCATGGAAGAGCGAAAAATAGAAGTCGTAGGCCAAGCAGTGAGCTTTCCACCAGTTAAAATCATGGCAAGTTGATCGGTGGTAATTTCCCAATCATCATCATAAAAAGATTCACCAATCACATTCTCAAATTGCAAAAGCATATTCAACCGGTGAGCATCAAAACCAATAACTCTCCCCCTCACATACACCACACCAAACGTAGCAGCATTAACATTCAAAATATCACCAGACAGATTTGAGTAAAATTCCTTTACCAGATCAGGATCATAATGTTGCGGAAACAGGGAGGCATGAAGCAGTGACCGTTCACTAAGAAGAGTGTGTAGACCCTGATCTCGAAATTCATCCAAGTTAATTGGACGATCCATGACAACCTCGGTATCTGACAATGTATGCCATTTTTTCTCTGCAGCGGAAGTATAAAATGTGAAGGAAATGGCTCTATCCACAGGCAATTGAGCACTAGGATGACATCTAGGTGGACGAACTGTTTTGGTATACTTCATCTTATACTGCTTTCTATGAGCTGGAGGAGGAACTGGCTGTGGAACCGAATGCGGTGATGGAGGGGCATCAGAATCTGATGAGGACTCTTCAATCAAAGCCTCAATTACTCGATCAACATCAGAATCATGTTGATCAGGAACATCCGGAATATCAATAGGAACTGTTGAAGAAGATCCGGCTCCTATAAAACTTCTACCTGAACCAGGAAGCGACTGTAAACGATTGGAGCATCGCGTAGGAGCTGCGGTCTTTTTCTCCGAAGCTGAAGAGAGCACCTGTTCTTTGTTTTTCCCCATACTATAGCAGTGACAAGGCAAAACACCAACACAGGAATTCTAATAACCAGAGATTACCGTACTCAGTATGGAATCTAACAGAAAAAACAAAAGTTCCAGATTTCAACACAGATCACGCAGCCCTCAAATAGCCAGAACAATAATCAATAAAATCATATTCTTTCAAATACCTTTTGCCCAGATTCAATACACAATAGTTCAGTATGATGAGAGCTCACGAAATCAAACAAGATTTCAACCAGAAATTGCAAGTCCACAAACACCCAAGGATAACGATAATCACCTTCAATCTCTCAAATAATCCAGCAGACGAAAGAGAGAGATAGAAATCAATTACCACCAAGAGTGAAGGAGTACCAATGTCGACGGCAAAGAGACAGCCCACAGATATGCTTCAGCAACAAGGAGAAACACCCATACAGTGACGTGAGAAGGATGCTAACAAATCAGTGGAGATACTCACATAGACAGAACCCACCAACGGTCCAGGAAGAAATCAAGAAGATCAAAGAAACCACAATCCCACCGAAGGAACGCATCCCATAAAGAATGACACCCACACCGGGAATCGTCAGCTGAAGGAGCTTGCTGGAGACAATAATTTTTGCAATGGAGAGGCTAATTAAAGATGAAGAAATGAAGATAAGATGCGGCAACTAGAAGAGGAGAGCTTGAGAAGAGCAAGGTCGACGGTGAGCAAGGTGAACGAAGTAAAAAAGACAAGTAAAAATTAGGGATTTAAAATCCCAACAGTGGATGCCGCACCCCTTTCTTTTTTTTTAAATTTCTTTTCTTTTTCTTTTTCTTTTTCCTTTTTTTTACACAAAAGAAAAATAAATAAAGAAAGCATAAATTAATGAGGGAGGACACATAGTCCCAAAGCTCCTCGAAGTTGCTCAAACCGTACCAAATCTAGAGTTTTTGTGAAAATATCCGCCGATTGCTTCTCGGTAGACACATGAGATAAAATCACCATCTTGCTCTCGACAAGTTCTTGAATAAAATGATGTTGAAGATCAATGTGCTTCGTGCGCGAATGCTGAACAGGATTCTTTGAAATATCAATCGCACTCTTATTATCACATAGGATTGTTAACTCTTTTTGATCAATCCCATAATCTTCTAACATGTGAACAACATCTACCTACGACTATGTATTCAGCCTCAGCAGTAGAAAGGGAGATGGAATTTTGCTTCTTACTGTACCATGAAATCAAATTGTTTCCTAAAAAGAAACAGCCTCCTAAAGTACTTTTGCGATCATCTAAGTTTATGACCCAATCTGCATCACTGTATCCGACTAGATAAGATGTAGAATTTGTTGTATACCAAATCCCAAAATCTAACGTTCCACTCACATATCTAAAAATTCTTTTGACAGCTGTCATATGTGTTTCCTTCGGATTGGATTGATATCTAGCACATACTCCAACATTGAAACAGATATCTGGTCTACTTGCAGTCAGATACAACAAGCTACCAATCATGCTTCTATATAAGCTTTCATCAACACTTTTCCCATTCTCATCTTTATTCAACTTCATTGAGCTGCTCATGGGTGTTCGCACATGTCTAGCTTTCTCAAGACCAAATTTTTTGATCATGTTGTGAACATATTTTGTTTGCGATATGAAGATGTCATCCTTCATCTGTTTCACTTGCAAACCTAAAAAGAAATTCAACTCACCAACCATGCTTATTTCAAATTCCGATGTCATCAGCTTAACAAATTCTTCGACCATTTTTGAACGTGTAGCACCAAACACGATATCATCGACATAAATTTGTGCAATCATAAGATCTGATCTACATCTTTTAATAAACAAGGTTTTGTCAACATTACCTCATTTATACCTCTGCTTGATAAGATACTGTGTAAGTCTTTCATACCACGCCCTCGGTGCTTGTTTGAGACCATAAAGTGCTTTCTTCAACTTATAAACATAATCGGCATGGGCTGAATCAATAAAGCCTTTTGGTTGCTCCACAAAGACTTCTTCTTATATGAATCCGTTCAAAAAAGTGCTTTTAACATCCATCTGGTAAAGTTTAAAGCCTTTAACACATGTTATGCCCAGTAATAATCTGATCGATTCAAGTCGTGCTACAGGTGTGAATGTTTCATCAAAGTCTATTCCTTCAACCTGAGAATACCCTTGAGCTACTAGTCGTGCTTTGTTCCTGGAGACATTCCCTTTTTCGTCTATTTTATTTCGAAACACCCATTTTGTACCAATCACATTAGTAGCTAGTGGTCTTGGCACAAGTTCCCACACATCATTCCGTACAAATTGCATCAACTCTTCTTGCATAGCTGCTGTCCAATATTCATCTTGTAATGCTTCTTTTACATTTCTTGGTTCAAGTGAGGAGGTATAGCATAAATATCCTGCAAGCTCTCTATAGTTTAACCTTTTTCTCTCTCTTGTACTTCTTATTTCACTCAAATTGCCGACAACATTTTCTTTTGGTTGGTTTCTTCGGGTTTGAGATGAAGAGCCTCGGTTTAGATTGTCTTCTAGTGACTTGACTGCATCATCATCTGAAGTAACTGAAATTTCTCTTGGTTCTGCAGTCACTTCCTTAATAGTAACTAACTAGGAGTCATTTTCAGCAGCTGTCTCTTTTGCAGCAACTTGTTGTACCTCATTTTTTGCTGTCATATTTTCTGCAGTAGTCAACTTCAAATCTGGAATTTTTTTATCATCAACCACATGATCACTCATCAAGGATGCATCATCTATCACAACATTGATGGATTCTTGCACCTTCTTAATTCTTTGGTTGTACACTCTATAGGCTTTACTATGAGTTAAGTATCCAATAAACACTCCTTCATCACTTTTGCTTTCAAACTTCTCAAGTTGCTCACAGTCTCGAAGAATATAGCACTTGCTGCCAAAGATATGAAAGTAACTTACATCTGGTCTCTTTCCTCTCCAAAGCTCATATGATGTTTTGTTTAGAAAATTTCGAAGAGGCACTCTATTGCATATGTAGCAAGCTGTGTTCACCGCTTTAACCCAAAATCTCATAGGCATTTTGCTCCCATTCAATATAGATCTGGCCATCTCTTGAAGTGTTCTATTTTTCCTCTCCGCAACTCCATTTTGTTGTGGTGTTTTGGGTGCTGAAAATTCTTGTGAGATGCCATGTTCATTGCAAAACTCATTGAAGCTTGCATTTTCAAATTCTCTTCCGTAATCCGATCGAACTCTCAATATGGTCAGATTTTTCAGATTCATTACCTGCACACATAAACTTCGAAAAGCCTTAAAAGCATCTAATTTCTCTTTCAAAAACGCCACCCATGTGTATCTTGAATAGTCATCCACACAAGTCAAGAAGTATTTCATTCCACCAATGCTCTCATGTTGTGTTGGACCCACAAGATCTAAGTGAAGCAACTCAAGTATACGAGATGAAGTAACATATTTGACCTTTTTATGTGATGCTCACTGCTGTTTTCCCATTTGACACGCGCTGCACACTGCTGTCCCTTCTTTGTTCATTTTGGCTAAACCTCTCACAGGCTCCATTTTTGTCAATTTGCTTATGAGATCAAAGTTCGCGTGTCCAAGCCGTTGATGCCACAGCTCAATATTATCTTCATGAGCAGCCGATTTGCATGTACTTATGACTTGCAACATGTAACAATTATCAGCTGATCGCTTGCCACTCACAATACATTCACCTTGTTCAGTGAGAACCCTGCATTCATCACTTGTGAATTTAACTAACAACCCATCATCACATAGTTGGCTTATACTCACCAGATTTGCTTTCAACCCATCAACATGAAGCACATTCTTGAGAGGAGGCAAGCCATCCACATACAAGGTTCCTTTACCAATTACGGACGCTCTCTTTCCATCTCCAAAAATCACATGACCATCCATACAGAATTGATAATTTGTCAAGTAAGTCTTTTCCCCAGTCATATGACGTGAACACACACTATCAAAATACCAGCCATGTTGTAATGATGTCTTCATCGAAGTACATGCTACTAAGGCTTGCAATTCACTTCTTTTTACCCATGTATATCTGGATGCTGAAGATTGATGTTGAAATGATTGTGAGTTATGTATACTTTTTCTACCTTGCTTTCTTTCAAATAACATTTGTAGCACCTGATAACATCTAGGCCTTATGTGTCCAACCATCCCACAAAAGTAACATGTGGGTATAAATCTTCTACCCTTTTTCGATCCTTCTACCTCCTGGCCAGATCTGAATACGGCAACGTTTTCTTGATTAACTTTAGAGGACTCTCCTTTGTATCCAATTCCTTCAAAGTCTCCTTTAGCCTTTCCGGTTTCAATCAGCTTATTTAGTTTCTCCGTTCCTCCATTCAACATCCTCAACCCCTTCTTAGTACTGACTAATTTCATTCGAGCGTCTCCAAGTTCATCTGAAGTCATTGCCAGCTTCTTTTCCAATTCCCGTATAGTATTCCTCAAACTGAGATTCTCTTCTTTCAAGCTTTCATTTTTTTTCTGTATTTTTAGCCATTTCTCATACAAGGCCTTATAGTTCTCATAAGTATTCCCAACTTCATCATCACAGCTGCTCCTGTCACTGTCATAGTCTGAAATTGAATTCCGAGCTGAACTAATTCTGAAATTTTCAAGTTTTCTCCCTATTCTACTGTCAGTTACTTCCTTCTCAATTACTGTTAAGCAAGTAACTGGACTTTTGCTGTGTAATGCAACCAGTGCTGCATTATTTGTCAATTCTTCCTCACTA
>JANZLX010179117.1:0-12564 GCA_025531955.1 Erythroxylum orinocense
ACCGCAGTGGCCAAAGGAGTCTGCGTTTTGTGTCGTTCGACTATGTATTTTGTTTAGTTTATTTGGGCCTGTAAATAATCTTTGGAAATTCTGAGATGTATTATATGTGTGTTAATCTTAGATTTTACAACTGCATTTGCGAAATGTTTTGATTTTGATTGTACTGTCTTGGGTGGCATCCATGTATCCTCCCAGGGGGTATTTGGGTGTTACACATTCGATAGCCAGTTTTTACTGAATAGGAACCATCCGAGCTATGATGCCAAGTTAATTGATCAAGGGGTTTTGAGATAGCAACTGGGATCCTGGAAATCCGCCCCACATCATAAGGAGTAAACATGCCTTCCAACATTTGTGCGTCCCACCCCGTGCCATCTTCCTTGAGCAGGTCACACACCCTAACATTATCGAAATCCAAGTTGAATGGGGAGTGGACGTAAAAATTGTTTGCGTCTGGAATCTATGGGTCTTTAAAGACATTAATTGAAGCTCCATCTCCCACCCTCCACTGAATCCCATGCCTCAGGATGTCCTTGGCCGCAGAAATACTTTTCCAGATAAAGCTGGAATTAGTTCGATCCCTTGCCTCCATAAAGCTACAAGTGAGAAAGTATTTGGCTTTGAAAAGTTTGCTCGGAAGTGAGTCAGGAAATGCCAGAAAATGCCAGGCTTGTTTGCAAAGCATAGCTAGGTTAAAATAGTGAAGATCCCGAAATCTCATACCTCCAAATTTTTTAGGCACACAAAGTCGTTCCCAACTCGCCCAGTGAATGTGCTTTTTGTCATTGGTTCCCAATCCCCACCAGAATGAGTTCATCATTCACTGTAATTCATCACATGTGCCTCGGGGAAGAAGAAAAACACTCATACAGTACGCAAGCAGAGCTTGTGCCACTGTCTGGATGACAATTTCCTTCCCTGGTTTAAAGAGAAACTTGTTCTTCCAGCTCGCAATACATTTGCTCAGGCGATCCTTGATGAAGGCAAAAACTTGCTTTTTCCTTCTACCGATAAGAGAGGGAAGACCTAAATATCGCCTGTGATTAAGAGGAGTACTAACCCCTAAAATATTTTCCACCGTGTGTCGATCAAATGGTTGTGTGTTTGAACTAAACATAATGTCTGACTTCTGAAAATTAACCGCCTGCCCCGAAGCTGCTTCATAAATAGCGAGGATCCTCTTAATGTTTTGTCCTTCGACCGTGTTTGCTCCGAAGAAGAGGAAGCTGTCGTCTGCAAAAAAGAGGTGCGAAACACTAGGGCTTTTAGAACTGAAGGTGATCCCATGGATGTCCCCCCTGGCCTCATTTTTCCTTAGCAAAGCCGATAAACCCTCAACACACAAGATGCACAAGTACGAAGACAAAGGATCTCCATGCCTCAAACCACGTTTCCAAATAATCGGTCCTACTTCAAAGCCATTAAACGCCACTGAGTACCGCACAATGGTGACACACATCATAACTATCTCCACCCATTTACTGTCAAAACCCAACTTTAACAAGATGAACCAAAGATAATTCCAATCGACCCTATCATAAGCTTTACTAATATCAATCTTAAGAGTTGCTTCCCCTATCTTACCCTTTCCCTTGTTCTTCATGTAATGTATGATCTCAAAAGCCACCATGATATTGTCAGTGATGAGACGACCAGGGACAAATGCCGATTGCATAGGAGATATAATCCTTGGTAGGATACTTTTGAGCCGGTTCGCAATCACTTTAGCAATGAGTTTATATAAGACGTTGCACAAAGCTATGGGTTGAAGATCTTTCATGCTTGTGGGCTTATCTTTTTTAGGTATCAAGACTATCACCTTATCATTTAGGGTGGCCGGAAATTCACCTTGCTCCATCCAGTAACGACAGTTTTCAAAAATATCGGCCCCCACTATATTCCAACACTTCTGGAAACATGTTGGATTCATACCGTCAAGTATCGGAGCCTTATCCGGATGCATTTTGAACATAGCTGTCTTGAACTCCTCCAGCCGTAAGGGAGCTAGGAGCTGGTCGTTATCCTCTTGACTTATCATCGAATTAACATTTGCAAAATGTCCTAAATCCGTATTACCCGAGTCCGAGAATAATTTCTTGAAATAATCAAGAATAATATTACCGATTCCCTCATCTTCCACAACCTACTGCCCATTGTCATCGGTGAGTGATGTAATATGATTAAGTCATTTTCTTTTTTACGCTTGAGCATGAAAATACTTTGAGTTTGCCTCCCCATATTGCAACCAGAATATCTTCGAATGCTGCTTCCAGTAACTGTCTTCCTATGCTAGAAGTCGGTTGGGAGCAACTTTCTGTGCCTGAAATAGAGCCCACTGAAGCTTTTTTCAAGATAACTCCATGTTTCGTTTCATGGTGTTGATACGTTCAGAAAAATTATGACTATTATGCTTCTGCCAGCTAAGCAGACTAAGACCACATTGCTTCAGTCGGGAGATGATATTCTTATCACCATTGGCCTTCCAGAAACCAGATACGAAGACGACAAAACCATCCTCCGACAGCCATTTATTCTCAAACTTGAAACATCGGATCCTCTTAATGGGCATTCTACGTGCAGCCTCCAACTTAATTGGATTGTGGTCCGAAGCAGGACACACTAAATTATGTAGTTTATGAAATGGGAACATATCCATCCATTCTTTACTAACAAACGCACGATCCAACCTTTCCAACGTTAGAGCACCTGAGTCTCTACCTCTCTCCCACGTGTAGCTAAACCCAATTAAAGGAACATCCACTAAGTTACAGTCCATTATGCATTGCCTAAAACCTTCCAACAACAATGTAGGATAGTCCACTCCTCCTAGTTTACGTTGGCTGTCAATAAGTTATTAAAATCTCCAAAGCAAACCCAAGGTATATTGTGGAGCCAGGAAAGAGAGCGCAGTAGCTCCCAACTAGCACGTTTTCTAGAGGACTCTGGGAACCCATAAAAACCAGTAAGTCTCCATTTGGGATTAAACGAGTCATCAATAACCAAGTCTATATGATTGTTTGAGTAACCAAAAACAGTGGTTGAAACATTTTCCATCCAGAACATGGCCAGGCCGCCACTGCGACCAAGCCGATCAATGCAAAAACAGAAATCGTAGTTCAACAGGGATTTTATTTTTTCAATCTTAACCGAAGTCGCAAGAGTTTCACTTAAAAATAAAATGCAAGGCTTATAATCCTAACTAAATCCTTTAAAGCACGAACTGTCTGGTGGTTGCCTACTCCACGACAGTCCCAAGCAATAAAACTCATGGATCTCGGTGGGTCTGCTGAGCAAGACCGGTCGCTGATAGTTGGTTTGGTGAGTTAGACAGGATCATGTCCTCCGTATTCATTTCTTCTACGACAATAATACTTGTGTTTCCTTTTTTAGGACGCTTTTTACTCTCTTCAATATTGACAATCGAATCTTCTTTCCCAAGTGGAATTATACTAGAAGCCCCCATTTCGGGATTGTCTCCACTGGATTTCCTGCGTGTGGGCTAGATATGGAAGTGGATTTCAGTGTAATCTTTTTAGATAGAAAGAGAAGTTGTTTCCTATCTTGTGGGGATTCTTAGCTGCCGATGAAAAGGATTTGGGGTCCAAATTTTTAGCACCAAAATCAGCCCCAATTCCGTTACCAGGATCCCTCTTCCATTGTACCATTTTCCGAGCATTACGAGCTCTCACTTCAGCCTGAATTTCCTCCGTCCATTCTTGGCAGTGCTCCTCTTCCAACCGTTCCAGCATTTTAAGACAATTGGTTTCACTATGCCCGATTATGCCACAAAGATAGCAAACAAGCGGGAGACGTTCATAGCTAAACGTTATCTCCATCGGAGCAGCTCCCTGTTTTCTTATAATCTTCTTCCTCATCAGCAATTCTTCCATGTTTAGTTGAATTCGGACCCGTATGTAGCTATTCCATGAGTCCCTTCACTTTGCTGAGTCGTATTCCAGATAAGTGCCCATCAAATTCCCAATATTTCTTGCTATCGCCTCAGAAGCACAACCCAATGGGAGGTTATGAAATTGTACCCAGACGTCTGTATGGATGAAATCGATATTCTCTGGGTTCTCCCCTTCCTTCCATTGATGGACAAGCAGAATGCATTTATTAAATGACCATGGTCCTCCAGCTAACATCTTCCTCAAATCGAAATGGTGATAGAACTGAATGATGTAGAGATTGTGTGTGCCCATCGATTTAATGTACGCCCCACGCATTGGACGCCATAAACTCAACAACGTACGCTCTAATGCCTCTGCGTTAACCACTCTTTCCCCTACCAGTTTACCCAGTAAGCACAACTCATAATTAATCTCTTCCGTCTGGGTATCCTCCGGAGTAATAACGAACTCGTTGTCTTCTTTCTCCCTGATAGAAAGTTTTTGCAACCCTGAATCCATGACTCTGAATCGACACCAAAGAGAAACCAGCGAAAAACTAAACCCTAAACACTCACCATGCACATTGTCGGCAAGACCAAAACTTGCACTTTTAGAGAGAGAAAGAGAGGCAAGACACCTTATTGGCTAGATAGACAACTAAAAGTCAATTAATCTTACTTAAACCAAGAATAACCTGATCGGCGCCTTATAGCATTCTTATTTATTGATGATAATATACACAATTTGTATGTAATAAAACTCAAACGTTGTTGTTCTTTTCATATAATATGATCAAAAGTGTCAACCCCTTTTTATAAAAAAGGATATTAGTTAGTATCAATGGCAAACTTGCACTAAGAAAGAAGTAAAGTACAACAGAATTATGTTACATTGTAAAATGTTAAATGTTTTAGTACAAAAATTGAAAATAAAACTTTTAATAACTAGGTTATATATATAATCACCGTCACTCAGAAGTTTGCGAAGAGGAGTGATTTGCTCGAGAGAACGCCGACCACGAGGAGGCATCAGAACCGAAAGTGAGCCTTTCCGTTTCACTCCGCAATTAGCTGTTTGCTATTATATCATATGACATGATGCGTGTATGGTCCTTCCCCTGTAAAGATTACAATCATTTGCCCATGTCTCAGACACTCAATTCTAAGGAAGTATTTTGCCAAAAAACAAAAGGAAAGAAAAATGAAAAAGATATTTGATCTTTCTGTTCCTATTTTATTAGGATTTTGACTTTTAAAATGTTTCATCTTTTTTATTTATAAAAGATAAAGAATTTTATTAGTTACACAGAAACCTCATCAGGTTAATCGAGTTACCTGTTGAAATTTCTTGGCTGCCCAACCTGACCTTGTTTAACCCAAAGTTAATTAGCCAGGTCAGGGTTAGTCGGGTCATGGGTCGAAATTTCTTAATCCTATTGGGCCATTAGTTGGGCTCAAGTTGAGGCTATCTAAGTCCGACTTGATTCGTGACCCAACTGAATGTGATTAGAACGATATCGTTTTATCAAAAAGACATTGTTTTTCATTTTTTAAAGTTAATAATTTAGGTCAGCTTGTCCTGACCCTTTCAACTGTGAATTAAGCTACGGGCTGGGTAGTTTATGATCCAAATCGGCTCATTGTCGTTACTAAATGTGTAGTGATATATTCTTAAATTTTTTATTAGTAAATAACGTTTGACAAAAGTTTGAGCATTTGATTGATTTTACACCTTACAACATAATACAGTGATAAAAACGATACTTCATTAATTTAAAAGACAGGAATCTTTGGATTAAATGGGTGGGTGCATATTATTTGAAAGACAGGAAATTTTGGCAATATTTAATTGTTTACTCAATTTGAGAGACATGTTTTATCCGCATATCCGGCATTAGTTGGAAGATAGCGAGGATATATGGCTTTGGTTCGGTAATTAGACCAATGTCAGTCCTTTAATCAGTACAGCAGAACTTGCTCAGTTTACGATCTCGGATACCTATAACTGCTAGAGTCTCCTCTCTTTTATTCATGATGGAGATTGAGCAGGTAACTTTAAAGGATTCTCCTAGAATCTGTCAAGCATTTCCGAAGAAATACAGAAAGATAGCATTACCTAGAATCTCTCCTCCAGAGGTACGTTTAACAATAAATCCTACCATCAGTTGTTAGTCCCTTGGTTTAATATGATTTGGAAGCAATCATTGAATCGAAAAGCTGCAAT
Organism: Erythroxylum orinocense; assembly: GCA_025531955.1. Classification (NCBI taxonomy): domain Eukaryota; kingdom Viridiplantae; phylum Streptophyta; class Magnoliopsida; order Malpighiales; family Erythroxylaceae; genus Erythroxylum; species Erythroxylum orinocense. The sequence goes on from JANZLX010179117.1 coordinate 6,114, forward strand.
TTTTTCATGGCTAGCAATTAAACATAGCTCAGAACAAAAGATGGATGGTTTAGAGAGTGAGATCCTACATGTGTCTTATGCAAGTTAGTGAATGAGAGCGGCAATTATTTTTATTATGAATGTACATACACAAAGCAATTTCGAGCATAATCATGGCTATGTTACAGTTATTTAGATATACCTTTGAGTGGGAGGAGACTTTAAACATGATAATAAGATGCACGAAGCATGGTTGCTCGGATGGTGTACTTGTGAATACAACCTATGCGTATGCCATTTATGTAATTTGGAGGAAAAGAACAAAAGAATACACACAAGAGTGGAAGAGGGCAAACATCAATTAGCGGAACACATGAGAAACTATTATAGAAAGTAGAAACTATCTGTCAGCCAAAAATTTGACTAGAATTTGGATGTTGTAATTTGATTTTTGTGTTTAATGTTGCTTTTAAGATAAGAGTTTTATTGTAATTTCGCTAGTTTAATAAATTTTTATTTATTTAAAAAAAGAGAGAATTAGCTGTGACAATTTTATAATTTCATTTTCACATATTTTTGGGATCCACTCAATATTTAAATTAAGTTAAAAATTTTAAATACTGAAATAGTTTTACTTGGTTTCGGAGTTTGCAGGGGGAAGCCTAAAATAGGATTGGTAATAAATGGTTATAGGTTTGTTTTTAGGGGAAATGGTTATAGGTTTTTAAGAAGTATATTCTCAATTTTAACTTACACATCTATTTTTTTTGTAATTTTTATTTGTATTTTTAAATAAAAATAAAAAGTGGCTTGATTGTTAACTTATATTTTATTATTGATAATAATTATATATTAGATAAATTTAAAGATACATAATAATTTATCAGTAAAAATTTAATAATTTAATAAATAATTTGGATTTATTAAATTTAAATTTAATTTTATTTAAAATTTTATATTTTAATTTTTAAATTACATTTATTAATAATTATTAAAATTATTTAAAAATTAAATTAAATTATTCATATTCTAAATAATGAAATATATTATCTTAAATTTAATTATTCATGATTTTTGTTATTAATTAATATTAAATAATTAAATAATAAAATTTAGTTGATACTAAATTAAATTATGAAAAAGTCAGAAAATAAATTTTATTTTCATATTTTTATAAATTATAAAAACCAAAAAAACTAAAAAGAGAAATTAGAATTTTAAGTAAACTAATTTTTTTAAAAAATAATCAATAACAAACAAATTCTTAAATTAGAGATAGGACAGCGTCCGGCGTGGCGTGGACAAAAGAGATTGACTTGACTTACAAAATTCTTAATGACTGCAAGTCATAAAGGCCTCGCTTTATATGTACATCGGTTGTAAAACGCGCTTTTCTTTTTTAATTTCGTTTCTAAAGCAAAATAATCCAAAGCTTCGCGGTTAAGTCCAGACAGAGAAAAGCAGTCATCTGTCCCACCTGATAACTCTCTCATTTTTATGCTCGACAACTAAAAAGAAGAATATGATTTTACCAATCTAACCCGAGCCTCGAATGAAGCTTCTTTATCATTTTCCGAATATTTATGCAATGAAAGAAAAAGGTAAATCACTAGGCAAAGATTGCATATGTAGTTACTTTCTTAGCCTCAAAGGTGCATTTAACCTTTCATAGCTGAAAACCATAGGTCACAATATCAAGGAAGAAAAAAAAAATTATTTTATTATATTTTTTATTCTATTGTGACTTTTGATTTTATGTTTTCGCATTTAAATACTAAGTTTTATTTTCTTTCAAATATTAAAAGTATGATCTAAAAAATATAATGCTTTCTTTAAATTTTGAAAAGTAAAATAAATATTTACTTAAAAAACAAAATATATTGTTCATAATTAGTTTAAAAAAGATCTAAAATGAAACAGAAATGTAAAAATTTTTGTTCAAGAGATTCAAGTTTATCAAATATATATATTTACTTAATCATTAAGTGAAATTATTTAGAATTACGAAAGTAAAGAAGATAAGATGTTAAAGAAAAAGTAATGTACTGAGTAAAGGGATTGTTAACCAATTTTACATGCACTTTAGATAATTAATCTAAAAGGTTAGGAGTTTAAGCTGACAAGGAAATAAACAGATTACAACATATTTAACGTTGTAACTATGCCCACCTAATTAATAACTAATAGATTAAACGAGTATTTTCCTGTAAAATAAAAATACACTTTTTTAATAAATATGACTTTTTTGGCAATCAAAATATAACTTTTTAAGAAGCTGATCTTTCTAAAAATGATTTTTTTGGGTAGATTTTTCATATTAATTAATGAACATATATTTTAGTCACTTTTATCCATATGTTATACACATAATTCTCACAATACCTACAAGCTCATCTTCACATTTATCTTGCAAAATTATTTTTTCTAATCTCTTGCACAGTTGTTTTGAATATTTATTTTGAGATTTATATAATATTGTTTAACTTTTTCATTTTTAAATATTTATTTTTATATTAGATTTATTTATGTTATAATCCATATAAAATATTTGGTTAGATATATTTTCATTTATATTTTATATGGTTTAAAATTATATAATAATTAATATATTATGTTTTGCATATTGTTTAATATACTTTAAATAATATTTATATGCATAAATATTTTTTATTACAAAATAAAATATAGTTAAAATTAAAAGTGTCTTTTATTTTATGTTGTTAAACAGTCTCTTGTATGAAGCTGTTTCAAAAAAAACTCTTTTTTTAAATGACCGCCAAACAAGCATTTGACTTATTAGAAAAGATCTTCTTAGAAAAGATCTACAAAAAAAAGCTCTACTGAGAAGAACTCTACTAGTATAAGCCCAAACAAACGAAGGCTAAGACTTGTTTGATTATTGGATTAAAGTAACAAACAGGTGAATAAAGTTCAAGGCATATTTTTAAACAAGATTTAGAATTGTTTGAAAATATCAATATCAATTATATAATTAAATTAATTATTTTTAATAAGATTAATATTAATAATTAAAATAATTCCTATTTAAATTTTAAAAAAGTTGTTTCTAGAAAATTTGAAGATGAAGTTCATAGAAGAATCAACACCTTATCATAATAGAGGTTCAATTATCATAAGAGAACCTTCTAAACATAAAGTTAAGGTTCAAGTTGAACCTATAGGAGTAAATCATCAAATGATACATCTTCTAAGCCCTGAAGAATAAAGACTATATAGTATTTTGCAAGATGAAAAGGCATAACCATATCCATTGAAGATTACGAAAGATCCTTGTACAATCTAACCCGTGACAAGCAAAACGACAATGAAGATTGTATCAGATGTACAACCTAGACGTCCAGCATCAGTAGTCAGCAAAGAAAAATGAAAGAAGAAGAAGTTTCCTGAAAGACGAGAAGATGATCTCACAGAAGAAGAGATTCAAGTGGCAGTGAAAAACATAGACGATGTATGTCATGCAGCTCAACTTGTACGCATTTATGTATCACATCATATATCAAGAGAATCAGGAAGTAATTTTGGAGCATCTACCAAAGATGAAAGCTTCAAGGTAGTTGGCACAATATCAGAAGGAAGGTACAAAAGTATCACAATTGAAGGTATCGATTTTAATTTAGAAACCTTTGTGCATTTGTTCATTCATTTCAAACCCTTAGGTTTCATTCCTTCAGTTAAAACTATTTTACACCTTCTAGGGCAACTAATTTACAAATTCCCTCAATTAAAATTATAAAATTAGATGATTCACCTATAAAACCATCTGTCTTTGAACACATTCATCCACTTAGTGAAATACTACGAGATGCCACTATTAATTCGAAGCTCTTGAAGAATTTCATCAAATGGAATGAAGCTAGTCACAAGCAGACGGAAGTTCAAGAAGCCTTAGCTAAACACATTGAGGAAATTAATACTAAGGTTGATGAACTAGGTGATGCAGTGGGTGATCTTCATGAGGAAATAGCACTTCTACGTGTTTCTATAGAAGAAGTCCTCAAGACGATCCGCGCTGATATTTAACAAATGTATTCTGAAATTTTGAAGCGTCTAAAATGAACTATCTTTTTTTATTAATAACAAATAGGGGGAGAAGAACAAAAAGGAGAATTAGAATTAGAAATTTTTTGTTTATCATTGTAAATCTTGCTTTATTCGTCTGAATATTATTTTTATCTTCTAATATTATGATTATTTGATATCATCAAAAGGGGAAGATTATTAAGTCAAGAAGACTTCACTTCTTCTATTGATTTTGATGAAAGTCAAATAATAATAATAATAATAATAATAATAAAAGTGTGTGAACTGTTTTGTTGAATTTATTAAATGCACAGATAAATATAAGTGGCACAAATCATCAAATCAAGACGATACTTAAGTAAAAGCTTAATAAGACAAAGCGTCTAAGATCTATTAAACGAAGTGATTAAGTCTAAAACACCAGACGAAGCATACGAATCTAAGTAAGACGATGTAATTGAAGAATGTACTAGAACATCAATTAGTTGAAGTTGCTTACAAGACTCAACTAATAACTGACTTTAGAAGACTCTACAAGCAGATTTCTCAAAGACGACTATTGGAAATTTAGGTTATAAACATTAGTTATAGTCGTAAACTTAAAAAAAAAAAGGAGAATTCTGAATGTACAAAACATACTTAGAGAAATTCTGTGCTCAAGTGCTCATACTGTGAAGAAAGAGAGCAAATACATCGATAATATGAAGCTTAACAATATCTTTTCGAGTGAAAGAAAGGCTAGAGCTTGAAGAAACTAAGGAAGTAGATAAAGAATACTTCGTGAAAGAGACCTGAAAAGGCTCTACAAGTGTAGAAATAATACTTGTAATGTTGAAGGAGATAGTGAAATATCAGACGAACTCTGAGGACTGAACGTAGCCCAAGGTTAAGGGTGAACTAATATAAATCATGGTGTCATATTCTCTAACTCTTACCTCTTTAATTTTCTTATTGTTAGAAGAATAGATACTAATTTCCATTGTTACATTATTTATCAAATTAAGTGCATTGTTTTGTAATCGTCTGAATTTGTCAAGAAAATTAAGAAGATTTTAAAGATTAATATCTTAGATGATTTAACACAATTCAACCCCCCTTCTTGTGTATTTTACATATTATACATGATTTTTATATTAACAAGTGATTTATTTTAGTAATCTTTCCTTTTATTGAAGAAATAAAGATATTGTAATAAGATTATAGGAAGTTTATACTTTAAATTGTATACTCACATGATTACTAGTTCAAAGACAAGTTATATATAGTATATTCCATTCTATCTTTTAAGAAAGTTGTTATTTCTTTTATTCAAAATTTATACGTTATATATAATGGAATTACATAAAACTAAGTTGTATGTTACTAATTCATAGTAGCCATGCCCAATTGACATCTAATTAAAAAAAAGGTTTCTTTAAATACATTTAAGAGTTTGCCATCTTTTACTTGATGTGCTTTAGTTAGAAATAACCTTAATCATATGATTATTGTGATTTTTGTATTATGTTGTTGTCTTTGTAGGAGTAAAAAATGCATATATTTTTCAACCAATAACTGTCTTTGAAAAGACCATCTTCTGTGGAGAAAGAGCTGCTGGAATGTACTCATCCTTGCCATAAGCCTTTGAACAAGAATCATTTTCTCATTTAATGAATAATATTCAACAATTTAGGATGTTTGTTAAGTGAAGGTACATTGCAATTATTTCACCATCTTTGTTGACATTTTTCATAACCAATTTATTACTTTCTCATTTAATTACTTCCTCTTATGTGAAACATAAGTGGCTTCTTTCAAAAGAATTTATAAATCTCCTTGGTAAGGTCATAATTAACGTGCTCTTTCCTTTAAGAGCATGTTAATTTTGGAACAAACATAAGTTCCAAAAACACAAATCAACTTCTGCTTTATCTGTTTAAGACCTAGGAGAATATCTTGTTAAACCCCAAAAGAACAAACATAAACTCCAATCTCCCTGTTTTGTTATCTTTCTTGAAGAAGTTTGTACTTCCATATCTTAAAGATGGCATTAAGCATTGGCTTTGAAATTCTGTCTTGTCATCATTGCTTTCATGAACATTTATATGACAACAAATGCTCCTAATTTTTAAGGAAAAAAAGAAAAACAACAACTGCTCCAAATATTTTGTAGACACACTAGCTTGACCTCCAAATTTGCCTAGACACGTACTAACTTCATCCCTTTCCTTAAGATCATCAAAACAAGAACCAATTGCCAAGGTCTAACATGTTTGCACAACCTAGAATTATACAAGACTTGTAATAGACGCATACGAGGGCTCTGATCAACTCAAATTCTTCAGTTAAAAATATACTTTAAAGATACTTTAACTGTGAATAATAATAATAATAATAATAATAATAATAATAATAATAATAATAATAATAATAATAATAATAATAATAATAA
>JANZLX010179171.1:0-12558 GCA_025531955.1 Erythroxylum orinocense
AATGCTTTGGGGTTACTAAAATAGTTTCATGACAACTATGCATATTTTATTACAAGGGTAATTTTGAAAAAAAAAATTTTACAAGTCATTCTATTATATTCATTTTTAGTATTACTTCCAAACAATGGTCAAATGAGTCCCTCTCTTATTTTATTCAAACTTCCAAATAATGGAGTGACCCATTTCATTTCATTTCATTCCATTCAATTAATTGTCATTCCATTTCATTCTATTCTAAACTCCCAAACATACCCTGAATGTCTTTCGAATTACTTTTTCTAGTTGAATTGATTGATTTCTAGGTGCACAACTAGGAATTTATTCATTTAATAGCTAGATTAATGAAATATAACGTTCAGTTTTGTTAATCACAAGTAGCAATTAGGATCACCTTCTTTACGTTAGAGTAGGGAATTCTAAGAAGATATTCATTTTGATTAAGTGCATGTCGTACATGTACTATCTTGTTCATTAGTTTCTTAGCTCTTAAAGCTATTATTCAATTGAATCTACGATCGTATATAGATTGTTGATTAACAAGAATGCTTAGAATACATGTTTCTATTCATTTATACTTAAGAGAAAACATCCTCCAATGAATGTTTATTAATGAACTGAATTTTATATCAAGGATCCATTTTAGTATGATAACATCAGTAACCCAAAATCAAGGTTTTTCTATTAAATTTTCAGATCCAATTACTTTAATTGATTTTCGATTTTTGTTTTTCTTTTCTATATTGCCGTGAACTTAAACCAAAACGCCCTTTTTACTTTGTCTTAGTTTTGAACTCGTACGCTCTTTACCGTTAAAATTTCTCGTGGGAACGATATTCACTTTCCACTACTACATTAATTTGTATTAATGAAAGTTGGTTTCTTTTTTAATTTGATTGCAGGCGACAACAGTACCATAGATTTTCACTACATACTTGATCAATTAATGTTTCAATTTCAGTTTGTAAGGTTAAATTATTTTGAAGAAAAAATTGTAATAGATCCAACTTTTCGATTATGACTTTTAAGGTTTGCTAATAGGTGATATGGTATATTGAAATTTTGAGAATAATATATTTTTTATTTAATGAATTGATTATTGGTATTTTTAACGTTATATAATGTAAATATTGACAAAAAGAGTTATATAGTTTTAGAAAAGTATTTCCTAAAATGAGAGGTAATCCAGATTCTTATTGATAAAATGATGGTACTACAAAAGTGTAATTTTCAATGATTATATTATTATAACAACTTACATACCAAATATATTTAATACTTCCATCTGCTATTCTTTAATTGTAATGGTTTATTTATTTTTTTCCAATTAGTTAATAGAGTTTTAGTAGCTATAAATATAGTAACTACTGTGTCTATGTATGCATTTACTTTTTTATTCTGAATCTGTACTTGAATAAATGTTGTATTCGGATTTGTCTGTTGATTATGAGGTTTGTGACCCATAGCAATATAGAGTATTAATAGTCGAATATGTTTCGTAATATGATTCTATGGGTTCTAAATTGTATTGTAGGGCAAAATTTAAAATGATAATTTTTTTTTATTTTTAATTGTTTTTCGTTTTGGACATAATGTCCTTCTGCCTTACAAAACCAACACTTACATTGTTTCTTTCCTTGAGGGCAGTAGTTTTGTTAAGGTTTGTTGTGTCTATAGGCTTTTCTTCTAAATAATTTTTTATATGGCTTAAATGAATATTTACGATAAATGTATTTTTTAGGATGTTTTTTCCATTTATAATATTGTTTTTGCTTAAATTTTGGATGTTTTGATCTAGCACTTCTGAATATTTTGAACAACGTAGTTGAATATCTTTATGTCTTAATTTTTTAATGTAATTTTGCTTTTAAACATTTTTTTAGATATTACGTCTTTGGTAATTAAAATAGCTCCTCCTAACTTGTAGGCTACTTTATGCTTAGTTTGTTTTTGTAAAAATGTTCCTTCTACAGTTCTGTTTATTGGATAAGGTAATTTTTGAATAAATATTTAAATATACATTTCTTGTTTAGGTCTTATTAATTTATAATAATATTTTATATTTACAAATATATTCTTCCAAATAACAAATATTACATATTTGTATATTGTTTAAATGCTAGAGAGCGTTTTTTCTTTCTTTCTTCATTTTCTATTTCTTGTTTATATGAGGCTATATCCTTTCCTATGAATTCTTTATAAATTTCGTTTGTTACTACTTTAAAAGCCTTTGCTGGTTCTAGAGCATTTAAGAATGCATTGGTATTTTTCATATTTTCTTCATTATATCTAAGAGAAAATTTAATACTATTCCAGTAGTTTTATTAGTAATAAAATTCTATAAAGTACTTATGTTATTTAATTCTATGCTAACAAGAAAAGGTCACAACCGTGACTACTTACCTATATATATATAAATGAATTAATTAATTATATATTAATCATTATTAATTATAACTGAATAAGGTTAGCAGTTAATGATTAATACTTAATTTATAAATAAAGTATATTTTAATTAAGTAATTAATTTATTATATAAAATTACCGTTAATTATATCAAAACTAATTAATTCACAATTTTAGGCATGACAATTTAGAGGTAATTAACTAATTATATTTAAATTAATTAAGTATACATTTTTATACGTGTTAAATATATTATAATTAATTAATCAACTAATTATGTTATAATTAATAATATTTAAATTAAATAAATTAATTATGTTATGATTAATAAACTAATTAATAATATTTTACTTAATAGATTAATTATTTAATAAAAATGTTATAAAATTATATAGGTGTTAATTGCCTGGTAACAAAAAAAAAGAAAATAACATGCAGGATTGTGACTTAAGAAATCACAACCATGCATGATAGTCACGCCTGTGAATATTAAGTCATAGGCCTGACTACTTAAGCTATATATATACTGAGTACCTATACATATACTAAATATTAGTATATAATAATTGATAATAACTAACATATATAGTAAATATTAACATCTGCTACTTAATCAATTAATTATATTTTAATACATCAACTATTTAACTATATATTAATTATTATTAATTATAATTGAATAAACTTAACAGTTAATGATTATAAATAAATTATATTTTATAAACAATTTAATTTATTATATTTTAATTATTATTACTTATATCAAAATTAATTAATTAGTTAATTAAATAATTATATTTAAATTAATTCATAATATTTTATATGTGTTAAATATCTTAAAATAAATTAATCAATTAATTATGTTATAATGAAATAATTAATACTTTCCTATTGAATTCAAAGAAAATGCGTGAGGAATTCATACTCCAAATTTATTATATATCTCTATACTTTCGCTGTCACGATCATGCAATTCCAGCTAATTTTTCGTTGTCACAATCGTGCAATTTTTAATATCTCCTCAATGTCACAATTGCGTTTGCGCACGATCGTGCAAATCCTCTGAGGGTTAGTATGTCACGATCGTGCTTCTGCATGATCGTGCAGCTCTTCTTAAGCTTCCTTTCTGTCACCATTGTGCTTGTGCACGATCATGACAAAGGTTCTTCTCTAGATTTTTACAAAACAACATTTTTCATCACTTTTCCTCTCTTTTGCTTAATGTACGACTTCTAATTTATGTCTTTACTATTTCCTCTTCATTTTCACTTCCATTTCACCTCAACCCGTTCAAATACAAATCAAAATCTATGACTGATTTAGTTTAAAATTGATCTAAAATTCATAAAATGATTACAATTAATGATTAATAATTACTAGATAAATAAAATTTTATTAAATACAATTTATATATAATTAATTCACTAATTAAATTATTATAATTAATAGATTGATTACTTATTATTATTAAGTTAATTAAGTGTAAATTCACAGGTGTTAATTAAGTGTCATTGTGACATATATTTTTTTTCATTTCTTAATTTAACATACTTAAAGTATAGTTAATTAATTAATTTTTATATAATTAATAATAAATAAAATATAATAAATTCATTTATTGATTAAATTATACTTTATTTATAATTAATTAAGTGTTATTGTGACAAAGATAACCAATTACAGTTAACGATCAATAATTAATTTATAAATAAATTATATTTTAATAAATCAATTAATTTAGTATATTTTTAATTATCAGTAGTTAAGCCGAAATTAGTTAATTAGTTAATAAATTAATTATACTTTTATTAGTTAATTATATTTTTATATGTCTTAAATATATTATAATTAATTATGTTACAATTAATCAACTCATCATCATTAACACACGGTTCGAAATCCCGCAATGAAGCGAGGTTTGGAAGAGGTCCGATAATACGCAGCCTTACTCCTACATAATAGAGAAGTTGTTTCTGGTGACCCACATGTAAATGAGATAATATAAAAATAATGCAGAGAGATAAAATTAAGAAAAAAGAATAACAATACAAGTCAAACAAGGTAATAAGAAAATCAATAAAAGGATCAAAGTAGTGGATTAATAATAATAATAGTAGTACTGAAAATATTGATAAAAGAGAAGATAAATTTAAAAATTAATAAATAATAATAATAAAAAAGATAATACTGCTAATATAATCGATAAAAATAATAATAAACTAGTACCCGACAACAGTGAAAATATCTTCAGCAGTAATGAACAAATTCAGGCATGAAAGACAGAAACGTTAATGGGAAGGTAATGTAGGAAAACAATTAGAAGACTCAACGCCCATGCAAGTACTTTGGACCAATAGGAAAAGGAAATAACAACCAACCACATGAAAGAATTATGTAAATAAAATTATAAGAAAAACATAAATTAATAAGATAGAACTAAGAGATATACCTGATGATGATGGCTAAACCTAGTGGAGTGGTTGGGGCTCTTCCTCCCTTAACCAAGGTCTCGATTTCAAGTCTTGAGAATGAAGTCGCACTTGTAAAGGAGAGCTTTGCCGCCTATATGGTCCAACCTAACTTAAATTCGAATTAGTCAATTATCCGTGTAACGTCAGATACCGAATGGTTTTAAAAAAAAAAAAGAAATAGCTATCCTAAAAGACCCCACCTGTCAGCTTTTTTTTGGGACAAAGGCTTTACTGCACATGGATCTTCACCATCAACAAACCTTTCAGCCTTACCCTTTCTATTCCTATCCTTATCCCTCTCCCTTTCCGCTTTATTTGATTCCTTGTGCTTTCCCTCACTCTTTCCACTACTCTTCTTCACCAACAACGACCCTTCGTTCTCATCTCTCCTTCTTCTCTTGATAGATGATGATTCGCTATTCTTATCGTTCGCAAACCCTCTTCACTCCTCACAAATCCCTTCTTTCCCCAAAGTCCCCAAGAAGTAAAGATGGGCGACATTGACCACCCCTTTTTAATAATAAACTAATTAATAATATTATAATTAATTTATTAATGATTTAATAAAAAATGTTATAAAATTATATGGGTGTTCCTGTGACTCTTAAGCCACAGCGTGACTACTTAACTATATATATATATATATATATATATATATATATATACACACACACACACTAAATATTACTATATAATAATTACTAATGCAGGATAATGAGTAATATATATAGTAAATATGAATCTGTAGAGCTTAATCAATTAATTATAACTGGAAAACATAATAATTAATTTATAAATAAAGTACATTTTAATAAATCAATTAATTTATTATATTTTAATTGCTATTACTTATATCAAAATTAATTAATTAACTATAATTTAAGTATAATTAATTAATTAATTAATGATTTAATAAAAAATGTCGTACAATTATATAGGGGTTAAAGTCACAATCGTGCGTCGGAATCACGCCTGTGAGTGACTACTTGAATAGTACTATATAATAATTAACAATTAATAATTCAGGATAACAAGTAACATATATACTAAATATTAATATGTATTATTTAATCAATTAATTATATTTTAATAAATCAATTAATTAATTTTATATTAATTATTGCTATTTATAATTGGAAAAACTTAATAATTAATTTATAAATAAAGTACATTTTAATAAATCAATTAATTTATTATATTTTAATTACTATTAATTATATCAAAATTAATTAATTAACTATAATTTAATTATATTTAAATTATAAAATAAAAAATTGTCACTCTATACTTAATTAATGTTAAGTAATCAATTTGTTAATTATATTTTAATTAGTCAATTAATTATATATAAATTATATTTAATTAAAAATGACAAAAAATATAAATGATACAAACCAGTAAAATAAAAAACATTGAATTCTTTCTTTTCAACTTGAAAGATAACCCTACCAATCTCCTTTACTTTTTCGGTCTCCCCTTTTCCTTAATTTTCTTTTTTTTCTTCCCCTTTTTCTTTTTTTTTGCATGCCATTTTCTCCTTCTCTTTTTTTTCTTCCTTTTTTTTTTTCCCTTTTTCTCTTTCTTCTTCAGTTGATATGATTTGTTTTTTTTACCCAACATACAATAACATATATATATTACTCCTTTGTTTGATGATTTGCTTTTTCTCCCGATATACAACAACATATATACCTGTTAAATGCTCAACTTGCCCTTATAGCGGGTAAAATCAAAACAGATAAACAATAAAGGCCAGAGCTCCTGTTTCAGGTGTTAACAAAAAAAGGTTCCAGGCAAGTTCAAAGGGATTGACTAAGGATAATATCATGGTGGGTTTTTAAGCTCTCAAGTTAATTCCTAAACGCCTTCATCACTTTAATGTTTGCATAAAATCATGTAATCTCGATTAATATTTACAGGCAAGTTGTAGATTTGTTTAACCATGAAAGAATACGCTCAAGAAGGAATACTTTTACTTGGTCTCAAACCCTCACCAAAGAAAAGTCTCATTCATCTATCACAACAAGCTAATATCCTTTCAATTAAAATCCACGTCAATCAACTTATGTATGCAAATATATTTATTAACTTATATTATGCATTTGTAATCCCGATTAAGTTCAGTCAATAATCAAACATCTTTAACTATTAAACAAAAAAAAACACAAAATGTACAACAATCATAGTAACATCATAAGAAATTAAATAAAAGATCTAAGATGCAAACAACATTAATTAACACAATCAATAAAACTAAAAATAATTTTATGACAAACAATCAAAATAATAAAAGAAAAAGATAGAAATACAATACTAAGATGAAGGTAGATGCTTTCTCGAGCGAGGATTAAAATTCGCTAGCAAATCCTTGAACTCCGCAATATTTGCCTTAATCTTGTCCAATCTCTCACTCGTACGCTGTTCAAATACAATTAGTTGATTCATTAATGAGTGATATTCCACAGAATTAGGTGCAATGTTAAACTGCGTACTTTCATGTGGTAAAGTCTCATCCCCTTGCGTACCTTCACCTGCTTCGTCCCGACTACGCTTACTACTTGAAGCTTCTCCTCTCTTATCACTAACAACAGCATAACGATCACCTTCCTGCCTAGCAAACTTCATGGACACCAAGGACTGCAAGTCTAAACTACAATTCCCTGAAACTAACTGCATACTTGTTCTCTCACTCAGTAGACCAAAATATTTGACAATTTGAGTAACAAATGCCCCAACAACTATTTTTCTGGCTTTAATTTTGGCCACATCCATCATATGCACACTTAATCACATGCCAACGTTAAAGTGTTTAGCATTCACCATACACCACAACACAAACAATTCAGCTTTAGAAACTGTACCTTGGCTATCTCCTTTACCAAATATCGTACAAGTTAAAAAACTAGGAAGATAACGTAAGCTAGGGTCCACTAAAGCAGACGATTTAGACCTACTCGGAGAGAAAACATTTGTTGAGTTTATAATTTCATTCCAAAATTCTTTAGTACTAAATTCATCATGATAGCCATATAAATCACTATGTGGAAATCCAAATATATCATTCAAATCATTTGAAGCAAGAACAAATGTCTTATTCATTAATCTAAATATCAAATTAATCACGATACCATCTTCGTCACAGATCAAATGTAAAGTTGTCAAATATTCTAAATTTTACAAAATTTTCCCATCCTATGTTATACAACAGTTCATTAACTCGATCTACAATTCCTAATTCAGTTATAGCTCCATGATCAATAAATCTATTCGGCATAATCTGACGATCTTTTAAAGTTGCATACCTTAATTGGCTCTCAACATTGTTAAATTGAAGGCAAGGATTACCTAAAACAGGGACATTGCCTGCTTCAAAAGATGACGATGCTCCTAATCTCACATGAGGTATAATCTAAGTAACAATCAAGAATCAAAATATTTTCATTAATCTCAAACCACACAAAACAATTTATTACTTAATTGAATTTAGAGTAGGTAAATATAATAGGCAAAGATGATAATCCAGCATCGTCATAGAATGAACAAACATTCAGCTTAAATATACATCCTTTAATAAATAATACTAAAGTAAAAGATAAAAACAAAAAAAAGATAAAATAATGTTTTATGCTATCAGTTGTATGCTATGTCAAAATGTTTTATATAATATCAAACTTGAAATATTTAATAATAAATCAACAATTCATTGAAAACTAAAGTTATTTTTATTCTTTCCATTTATTTAACAAAAAATCGAACAATTAAATACAATCCTTACGATTTAACAATGGTTTAATACAAAACAAATCGATAGCAAATAGCCAAATCAAAGCAAATTCTTAACCTAATACAATTCTTAACCGAATATAAAAACCAAGAAAGAAATCAACCAAATCGGACGATAAGCATAAAAAGTCAATTATATCTTATATCAAATTAAAGCCATAAAAAATGAAATAGTTAACAGTATAAAAAGAATGTATATGAAGAACGAAGCATCGACCCATATCAAAATAGTTTTTTTTGGCTTAGTTAATTCAGTACATGTCTTTTTTTTCTTCTTATTTTAATTAATTAAAATATTTTTTAAATTAGTTTTTTCAGTCACAGGCATGACTTAACAAGTCACACCCATAACTCAGGTCTAGATATTATAACAGTTTTATTTGCTTTCTATATTTTATCCATTGATAACAAATGCATCACAATATAAATTTCCTAAATTATTTAATTTTTTATTCCAAATTTTACAAACTAATTTTAATAATCCAATTTTTATATTCTAACTTATATATTTTTATTAATTCTATCATAATTCCTTTCTTAATATGCAATTAAAAATTTTAATATTTATAATTTAATCACAAAATTTTAAATTACGCAATATTCATGTACGCATTAAATAAGATGACATGTTACGACTTTTTTTTTCATTATCTCAATTTACTAAAATATTTAATTCATAACAACAAAATTGAACTTTTATTTTAACTAAAATATTAAATTTATGATACAAAATTTAACTTTTGCTTTAGTCATAGATAATATTTGTATTTACCTACATTAAATATTTATAATTTTATGACATCATTTTAAATTAGGCAATATTAATGTAACATGTGACCTTTTTTTTTTTTACCTTAACTAACTACAATATTTAATTGATTTTTTACATTTTTTTCAGTCACGGGTGTGACTTATACGTTTCCTTTTTTTCCATTACAAATTTTTAATAACTCATTTCACTAATCCATTTTTACTATTCTAATTTATATATTTTTAATAATTCTATCATAACTCTTTTCTTATTATAATTTCAAAATTTAAATATTTGTAATTTTATCACAAAATTTTAAATTACACAATATTTATTTATTTTTAAATTATTTTGTTTTAGTCACACCCACTATATATCTTTATTACTTTTTACTTACATATTATAATATTTTTTAATTTAGTTTATATATTTTATCCATTTATAAAAAATACATTTCCTTAATTTTAAATTTTTCATCCCAAATTTTTACCAACTAATTTTACTTATTCAATTCTAGTATTCTAGCTTATATATTTTTAATATGACCAATTTTAACCTTTTTTAAAAATTAAACATTTCAAAATTTAAATATTTATAATTTTATTTCAAAATTTTAAATTGATCGATATTCATTTATACATTAAATAATATACTAATATAACATGTTTAAAATAAAAAATCGCACGATTAAATTAAGTGGCCATTTGCTGAAGGCTTTCTCAGAAATTGATACTTGAGTGATTAGCTGATGTGTAGAAACATGCTGGATTTTTATTTGAGCCTAAGTGAGGAGTTGAGCCTATATGACTCTATTCCATAGTCATATCATTTCTTTGATTGTGTGATACTCCCATAGGTAGTCCACCTAGAACTTGCCTTGAACCAACTTGAATCTACCAGATGCATGCTAAATAGAAATTATTAAGGCCCTTGCTCTTTTTGCCCTTGACTTAAACAACAACCTATGTCACTGTCCCTTACAAACCCCTTAAAGCCTTGGATCTTTTTGTTTATACAAAAATCTTAATTTTAAACCTTAAACCCCATTAGTTTACTCTATCACAAGTTTAATAGAGTGCTAAGTTGCATCAGTTTGAGATTCTTGACAAAAATCTTTTTTCTAAGACACTTTGAGTAGCTTTCTTCATACCTCTACTTTTATAGCACATTACATGTAGCTGCTAATGTTAGTTGTGTTTCTTGATTTTTGTGAAAAGAAAGGAAAAAACAAAAATAAAAAGAAAAGAAAAGAAAAAGGAAAAGAATGACATTTAGTAGCAACAAGAAGTGGGGAATAGTTAGTTATATCCATTCATATGTCTCAGAAATCATTCTGTGTCCCTTTGCATATTTAGTACTCTATGAGTGCTTATGATGAGCTCTCAAACCTCTTTGACATACCTTAAACCCTAGCCCCATTATAACCCTCAACAAAGTCCTTTTGATCTATTTCTGCATTGAATCACTGTGGAGAAGAATTGGTATACTTGCAAGCCTATGGTACTGTACTTTTTTATAAGGAGTCTTGAAGGAAACACTAACCTTAAACACTTGAGTGAAATGAGTGAATTCGGTAAGGAAGATCCATTTTTAATCTATGCTTGCCTTTGCTTGATAGTGTCATAATTTGAGTTTGATTATGTATGCCTATAGTCATGATGTGTGTAGTAATTGGACATTCAAGTGGCCAAAGTTCGAAAGACTGCATGTTCTTAATCCTTAGGATGATGAATTGATAGAATGGATTGGTTGTTTCATCTGTTTTAAGTGCTTCTTTGTGGGTTTTAGCTCTAGTTTATTTGATCTTTAGCATTTTTTGCATCTTTTCTTGATCTTTGAAGTGTTTAGTTGTTTCTTTACATTATCTAGTGTTTGAGGATAGTTTTGGAGCCTATTTGTAAGATGGATTGATGCACGTTGCTAATGAACTGTGCAAGTATCAAATTTGCTGCTATGGATGCGGTATAGATGATTTAATGGTACCATTGGATAGATTTACAGAATTCAGATGACAATAAAATTTGATGGACAGGAAGGACAATGTGTGAGGAGTTTACAAAAGGAATGAAGATTGCATAAAGCCATGGACTTTGTTGGATTGTTCATGATTATAAGCAGCTAAATATTTTGTAGGAGTCGTTCTCGAATTATTTGTGGAACTCTTGTTGTTTTAGATGCAATTATAAATGTTTTATGATATTTGCTGTGCTTAAAGCACTTAATAAACAATTCGAAATTATTAATATTGCTAATAAATAATAATAACATGTACATTCAGTATATATCGAAGAATAGTAATTAATTAATAATAACAAAAGGAATAATTAAATGTTAATAATTAATTAAGTATAATTCATGCATGCTTTAATGTCAATGGGCTTAATAAAGTTAAATCTCACAGTAGCTCTTAATTAGTTATATTTATGTAATTATTAATTTTAAATTATTGCATGTTTTTATTAATTGTTATCGTTAAATAATCGTAAATTATGTAATTACTAATAATAATAATAATTTATTATATATTAGTCACAATCATGCATGTTATAATTATTTATTAAATATTATTAATTAAAGAGCAAATATTAAGTATATTATAATTAATTTATCAGTTAATTATGTTATAATTAATCAACAAACTAATAATATTTTAATTAATTAATTAACTATTTAATAAAAGATGTTATAACATCATATAGGTGTTAATTAACTGTTAACAAGAAAAACCAAATAACATGCACGGTCACGCCTATATAATAATTAATAAAAATTAACAGTTAATAATGTAGGGTCATGACTAACATATATATTAAATATTAATATTAACTACTTAATCTATTAATTATATTTTAATACATCAATCAATTAGTTATATATTAATTATTTTTAATTATAACTGAACAAACTTAACAGTTAATGATAAATAAATAAATTATAAATAAAGTATAATTTAATAAATTAATGAATTTATTATATTTTAATTATTATTAATTATATCAAAATTAATTAATTAACTCTATTTTAAATATATAAAATTAATAAATAAAAAATATCGTTGTCACAGTGACATTTGAATCATGCCTGTGAGTTTACACTTAATTAACTTAATAATAATAAGTAATCAATCTATTAATTATAATTTAATTAGTA
>JANZLX010179276.1:0-12550 GCA_025531955.1 Erythroxylum orinocense
ATCAAGGGGAAGCTTGGAGTTTGAAGCAGAAATGTGCTTGGCCATTGTGAGGATGCCAAGGTAACAGGTTTGTAACATAGGTGAATTTATATATTATGGGTTTTTTAACCAGTTTCTGTCACTTTCGTGTGCCATATTCTTCAATGACATCAAACAAAAGAGGTGTTATCATTTGAAAAGATGGTTGCGTTGATCGCTATCTACTGTTTTCTTGCTATTTCATTGAGGCATATGCTCATACAGTGATTACTAAAGTTATTAGAGGCGGAGCTTAGATTTTGAAAGAGAAATGTATTTGGTAGTTTGGGGAATATTGAGGGAACAAGTTCCTACCAAAATTGCAGTTTCACATTGTTGTATGATTTTCGTCACGTGATAGTGCAATCGTACGATTTTTGTTATTTCTATGTATGTTGAAATCCTTAAACAAAAGTACAAGAAGTAATACTGTTTAAATTGATGGCTGTTGGATTCTGCATCTAATGTTTACTTGGCATTACTTAGATGCAGTGATTGCTGATAGTTACAGTTTCTGTTCATGAAGGAGAAGGTTAGAGCAGCACAAATATGTTGGCAGTTTTGAAGGATACTGAGGTAAAAATTTCTCATCAAGATACATGATTATGGGAAATACATGGTTTCTCTCCTTATGATTCCACAAATGCGTAGCAATAATCAATGATATTTGTTGTTTTATATGTGTAAGCAGTAGAAGTAATATTATTGAAACAATGGTTTGGTTGCTTCTTGTCTTATGTTTGTTTGGTAATTATTTGGAATGATGATTTTGAAAAAGAAATCACTTATACATGGTGTGGAGTGAGTTTTTTGAAGTCATGCACTTTTCAATCTTTTCCCTCCACTGGTTGCTGTATCTTTTCTTATAGAAAGGCTGAAACTGTAAAAGACCATGCTATGCTACTGGATTTGCGTGTTAGAAACTGTTCAGGCATGGCTTCCCAGTTTCCATCTTCAAATGGAGGGCTTCTATTGGATTTTAGTGGAATCTGATTATCAAAAAGCAAACAGATGGTCTTTTCTTCTACGATTAGTTTTGTAAAAATTAGTGAGCTCAGGCAGAGTAGGGAGAAGTAGTTGAAACAGGTGGATGGTGGTATTTACTTATGATGAAAGAGTTTTTTGGATAACTAACACCAATTGTGCCTCGTAACAAATGTTTGAATTTTCAAATCCATGACATGTTCTGCTAACGTGACTAGATGGAACTGGGTGGTCTCAAAGGAAATTCTGGACAAGTTGCTTTTAGTTTTATAGCCAATTCTTTCATAGTCATGTATGAAGTGTTTAGGATATGTAAATATCAGAATATGCCTTGCAGATCTGCAACCTTTATCTTTTTCTTCCTTATCATCTATCGCATGATGAGGTACAAAACTATATATTCAACTCCTGAGGCTAATAACCTACTTCATATGCTGCTTGATCAAGGGAAATTAATTTCAAAAGAACCATCACGAATGATCACGTAAGTTTCCTTTGACTAAATATTTCTAAATTTCAAAAATATAACTCATATATTATTCCATTAGATCTTGCATCTCCCACAACTATTTGTAGTTATATTTGGAGTAGTTTCATATGCTTTATTTTGAATATGCTTATATAAATCTTACACCTCTTCAATTGTGAATAGTATATGGGAAGTTTCCTTCCGTCTTCCTAATACAACAACAGTTAAAATGGATCTCACCGTAATGATTTGAGATTATAGGGATATATGTCTAACTAGTCTATTATACTGTATTGCATCACATAAAACCAAACGTTTCATAAAATATGGCAAATGATGTTCAATTTTTCTCTCCTCTATATGTCTGCAGTTTATTGATGCTTCTGCAAGATGTAACAGGAACTTGTTATTCTAAACAAAACAAGATAAAAGAGCTTATGCTACGACAAGTTTTATAGATTTATTAAAAACTCTTGAACAATTTCTTTAAAATAAATTTATTAAGTCAGAAGTAGATGGTAATTACTTTCTATCTTATTCATAAATATATGTTCACTTTTTGCCCTGTTTCTAAACTAATGAATGGCCATGACTTTCATTTAATGATTTTATAACAAACACAATAATTGTAAAAGAGAGTAAAGAGAGATAAAATCGATTTATAGTAGTTCAAATGAAATAACTGTTGACTTATATTCACTCTCCAAATTCTACTTGAGGATTCAATACCTTCTTCCTGAAGAGCAACCCTCCATAAAACATCTTCTTTGTCAAGAGTGAAGTAGTATAATTACATTCATCTTACTTTGCCATGAGTGAACAATATTCCTTTATAAATTTTATTCAAGGTTAGGATGAACTCTTAAAAAGTGTAATCGAGTAAGTTTTTCAATTGTAATAATTATACAACTTAAATACTTCTTTTCTTGTTCACACCAATGAGTGAAGGCCTAATAGCATTATGTTATATACACATGCACTCTCTAACTTCTGAAATTTGTTTGAAGATTGATATGTTGTCTTTAATGGTAAAAAATTTCTCTTTATTATGATAGGAGTTATACATTATTTAATATATGAAAGTGAGTATACACTGGAGATAGACTGAAGTTCCATATTGAAAATCTTATCTATGTTTTGTGCAAAGTTGAGTAGGAAACATATGACTACCTATTCTTCTCCTGTGCATTTTCCTCAGCTCTGTGGAACCATCTACTAGCCATCCTTGGAATAAAGCGCCCAAGTAGAGGTTGGAGGAATACACTAACTTAGGTAAAAAGTGCAAATTTCAAGAGTAATGGTGACAGGAAGATCTCCAGGTTACCATTTGGAATGGTCACTTACCACATATGGAAAGAAAGAAATAATGTAATATTTGGAATCAAGGAAGTGGATGTTCAATCAAGTTAAGGCGGGGTTATGCTAAGGCTAAGGCTAAAATTCTAGCAAGGAACCTGACATTTGAAATTTCAGTGGGATTGAGATGTAGACAGTGTTTGTAACTTAATCATCAATACTGAGGTATGGAGTTGTTCTGGTTTGTAATTTTACTAGCTACCTTGCTTCTTTTGTTCTTCTATGTATAAAACTCTTTGGTTATAAATTTAATTTTAACATTTAAAATATGATTATGCAATGATTGAACCCCTAATTCATTGAAATAATTAAAATAAGGTTACAAGTAAGATTACAATGATTTGCTCAAGTATTGATATGTTTGGTTCCTCTTTATTTGAATTGCATATGTTCTCCATAGTTCTCATTTTCTTTATCCTTTGATTTCTTGATTGATTCAAATGGATCCTTTTTCTCACTTTACCATTCTATTTAGCTTGATCTTTCACATATTAATTTACTAACATCTCCAAAGATAAAAACATTAGTAGTAATGATAATAGCTAATTAGGTTATGCTTTTTATCATTATTTTGAGAGCATTTTACTTGTGCTTGGATTATTTATATTAGATTTGGTAGGATTGTTGTTTCTTTATAAGACTTATTTTAGCTCTTCAATGAATAAGAAATGAATTCAGAGCCAAGTTAGAAAGGTTTTGACATGCGTTGATTGTGATCTTTACGTAAATTAGGGTTTTTAACGATTGTGGAAAATATATGACCAATATGGGCTCATATTGGTTAAATTTTTGAGGTTTTCTTATAATAACAAGGAAAGAGAGAGCCATCTACGGGGCCAGAGAGAGATAAGAGACATTTAGAGGATGAAAGGACAATAGTAGTAATCAAGAACACATCAGGCAAGAAGTAACCGTAGAAAAAAGGAATAAAGAAGCCAGCCCCATCAAAATTCACTCAATGAGCATCAATCTTTTAAGATCCAAGCAAATACTATTATTTACCTTGTTTTATTATTATTTATTATTTATTTTCTTCATTTTTTTGAACAAAATTAGGATAGATCTAGGTGAGATGAACTCTAAACTCACCATTTAGTTTGATTTCTTTGATTTAATGATTCATTCAAGTTTTTTTGAGAATTTTTCATCAGTATATATTATGTTAAACTTAAGTAGCAGAAAGAAGATTCAATTTTGGATTTCATATCTAAGGATTGAGAATTCATATCTATAAATAGATTAAGGCATGAAAAGTGAGGGTTATATGAAATCCTAGAGATAGAATTGCATAAATCTCCTAGGTTAGAGTCAAATATATTAAAGGAATTCATAGAATGAATTAATGCATCCATAAAGGTTTTGATTAGAAAGAAATTTAATTAATTAAGGATATAGTTTATATTTTTTTGGAAATTAAAAACATGGTTGTGACGTCAAATTCCTACTGTTCAAAAATACTATGATTAATCATTTAATTAAGATAAATTCAAGCATAAGAAAGGTTTTAGGGGCATTCTACATCTAAATCTTCACTATCAATTAAATGTTTCATTATTGTCCATAGCTTTGATTGATTATTTCTTATTTTAGTTTAGAATGGGCTAGCTAAGAAGCTTTAGCCAATTATTGTTCTCTAGCACAAACAATAATGTCATCTTCTCTTTCCATCAATTAGAGGATAAGAAATTTTATGTCATGTAGGAGAGATGGAAGGAGCTATCATGAATGTGCCCACACTATAGACTCAACTTAGGATTATAGATGTAAACATTTTAAATGGGTTAAATTGCCTAACAATGCATTTGATCAAGACATCTTCAATTGGGACTACAAGCTTTAAAGGATGAGGTCGAGGCTTTCTTGATCTTAGGACGATCTTTTCTAGCTTACTACTAAGGATATAATATATGTGTATGATGGAATGCTAATCCTAAAGGTAAGAAATAAGAAAGTAGAGTTTGAAATATCCAAATCCATTAAAAAAAAATTCCTTGACAAAGATGGTACTTATTTCTAAATAGATGTGGTTGATTATGATACTTCTCCTACTATATAGGAAATAATCACTTAAGAGCCACTATAAGCTTGTATCATATAAGGAGAAAAGGAGAAGATGTGTAACTCTATTTTAATAAATCATGTGATATACAACTAGAAGTAAACAAGTCATTGATTAGCAAAAATAGTAGAATCAAGCCTTCAATTAAGGATCTTGGACAAATGAAGGGCATGAGGAGTCCAACAAAAAGATTGTTGGGAGAAAACCTAATATTTAGAATTTCATTTTATTTTGATAGTTTTATGATCTTTAGCAATAGTTTTAATTTGTTTTTATAGTCTTAAAATCATGGATTTAAGTTTATCTTTATATTTTCCACCATTGGATCATGATTATTCTTCTTTAGGATGAGACTTGATGGAGTTCTACAAGTTACATATGACATGTTACCTAAATTACAAATCACCCTTATACACCAAAATAGAGATTATATTGCACTAGCCATGGACAAATATTTGTGGATTAGACAAGACTGACGATTCACTTATTATTAAAGGCATACCATTTATCCTTACCTCCGTTCCATTGTTTTCTATCTATGTTTTTCATTATTCTTGCATGTTTTGTACATTGAGTATGATGTAAAACATAATTGTGAAGGAGGGAAATAATTGTTTCTTGGAAAAAAAATGGAATTTCATTAGTAAAAGCTAAGCTTATACAAAATATACAACATTACAATGGCACAATTTAACTACTCCAAAAGAAAGTGGGTAAGTGAGTTATAAGACTACATAACTTACAAGGAGATCTTATCCGGAGAATCACTATAAGTTCCATACATTCCTTATCCTATAGCTAGATTTTAAGTGAATCTCATAAGCAAAAAGAATTTCCCTCATCTAATTGATAGCTTTATCAACTAAAGAGTGCCTTTCCATCTCCACTGTCTTTGTAAATTATATAATTTGTCTCCCTTAATATGGAATAAATGGACTAGGTGAATGCAATTTTTAAGACACATAATCCATAATTTATATTATAATCACATTTAAACAATCATTTATACCCAAAAAAATATCAAATGAGTGCATAAACAAATCATTGTAATGTGTGCAAAATTCATTTTCATATGTGTGTCTGCTAACATTATGCATGAGTATGAAATGCAATTTTCTAATCTCTCATTGTTATTTCTCAATTACAAAAATCTAAGATTCTAATCCTTAGTATGGAAACGGGATATTACAACTACGGGATATTACAACTAACTTAAAAAACATAAGTACAAAAGCTTGAAACATAAAACATATAAAGTTTTTGTCTTTCTTCTTCCTCACACCAACTAGCATCGACCAAATAAAGATCCTTTACATAATGTTAGTTGCCAAAGTGGCTTTAAGCCCTCTATGAAAGCAGTGATGTTGCTTATGGTAGGAAGACAATGAACCATGCACCAAACCTATTAACTAAAATTACATTTGAATTAATTATAAAATTTATGTCCAAATTATTGGTCCATAATGAAAATAATTCTAAATAAAATTGGAAATTTATTAAAACTTTCAATTAGTTTACTTCCCAACAAGTGTTTCTTTAGGAGTCTTTTAACTGAACTATTCTTTTAAAGATGATTAGTTTTTAAAGCAATATGGATGCTTCCTTCTTATTGATCATCATATAAAGTATCATATAAAGGGTCCTAGTGTGTTCAGTTTATCTAACGCCATTGGTGCCTTCATTAGTTTGACTGATTTAAACTGCGAGAGTCCTCATCAGAGCTTCATGATTATAAAATCTAAAAATAGTCACTTGTATAAATTCTTTCGTCCTTTTAAACTTAGCTACTTCTCTTTTTTATAAGTTACTGAAATCTTAACATAGGCAATTTTTTAGCTTCCAAATTGCTCGAGAGAAATTTTAATTATTTCTCCATACCGAATTATATGTCTTACTATAGAGATTATTTTTCTTAGAAAACTTCATATTTTTTTAAGTAGAGATGGAAATAAAGCTTAAGCTTGACCCAACCTAATCCTATTTGATCGAGCTTCAGGTCAAGCTCAGGTTTTTTCTTTAAATTTTCAACTTCGGACCAAACTAGGCCTAGACAACTTAGATTTAAGCTCAGCCTGGCCGAAGCTCAAAAGTTGTAGAAAAATGATGTCATTTTGTGTAAAATGACAATTTGTTATTTTTAATTAAAAAAAGGTTTAACCCAAGATTCAGGCCAAGCCTATGCCTAAATAGAAAGTATGACCTACTCATTGTTATCCGTAATATTAAGTTTTCATAGGATAAAATTTTAAAATTAAAAAAAGGTTTTAATTTAATATCTTCTCTCTTAGAATAAGTTAAAACGAATTGAAATGAGTTAAAAGAATATTTATACCTTTTTTCATTTAAAATTATTTTATTAAAACTTTAATGAAAGTTAGAATGAACTAATTAAAATTTAAAAAAGTTAGATTTTAATTTTAAATAAGAAATTTAAAGAAGATTTTTTTATTTTTATTTCTTCTTTCTTTTTATGTATTTATTTAAATATTTTACTCCATTAATCTAAAAAATGGTTGGAAATTGAAATATGAACTCCCTCACGAATTAATAAAATGTATGTTATAAACTTATAACTTTGTTGTTAATCTCCCTACAAATATTTTAAGCATTTTGAAATTAATAAAAATAATTCCATAAAAATATATTAACAAAAAAATTTAATTTTTTTTAAAAAATATTATTCATCTTTTAGTAACTGTTACTTTATCTTAATTGATTGATTGAAATCCTTAAATTAATAACACCTCATATATGTATATTAATATTGAATTAAAATAATGACTTGCTTGAATTAAAAGTTTGTTTATAATTTAAAAAATAAAATTCTGAAAATTCAGTGATGAGAAAAATTAGATATTAAATTAATTACATTTAATTAATTCCCAGTAAATCATATTAAATCTTACCTCTAATAAAATAATACAATTTTAAAAAGAAAAAAGTTTAATAATTTTCATAATATTATGATAAATATTATTTAAATTACTCACACAATTTTGTTAGTGTATTAAAATAATATTAATCATTATAACGATAAAATTTTCTAAAATAATCTATCTTTAAAAATATTAACCCAAAAATATAGATATAGATGAGTGGACGTGTTCTGCCACGTCAAACGTATGTATGTACGGTGTAAGACTAATGCCATCATCAACGGATAATGGTATCCCAGTCGAGTCCTGGGAAATGATCAGTTTGATAGATAACGAAATAGAAAGAGCATCAACTATATACACACAGAGAAATGGCAACAGTGTCTCTCCCTCTCGCGCGAAACGCATTTTCTCATCCTTACTCATCTCTCAAACGTCGCGATTTCCTAATTTCGGAGTCTAATGCACCTCTCAAGATCAGCTGTTCTGGTAAGACATCATCATGCCACTCTCTTTTCGTAGTTCCTTGGTCTCTGTCTGTCTCCCTCATTTTTTTTAAAAAAAAATTGCCTTTTAATGTTAGTTCCTTCTGAAAGAATCAAATTTCGAGCTTTTGGCAACCAACTTGATTTCTTAGCTTTACCATTTTCCGTGAATTGTGATGGGTTACCATGGGATTTGGAATTTGGACTTTGGAGCTCAGAATTGCTATAAAGGAATGTTAATTTTTTTATTTTTGTGAGTAGCTACAAGGGATGGATGTAAATCCAGTGTAAACCTGTTTCATTCAAAGGAACTTAATTGCGTAACATGTGGGATTCTTGCTGCTTGGACCATTACTACTGCAACGCCTGTAATTGCTGCTAGTCAGGTAACTATCACACCTTTGAAGTTCAATGTTTTACTTTTTGTCAGATGAGACATCTACAGTTTATCTCTCGGTGCAATAGTAGGTTGTTTTTTCCCAATTGGGAATTATGGGAATGAGATCTTAGAAACAGCTTTTCCGTGGAAGTGGAGAGTCTTATCCATCCCAAACTTAGCCTAATAATACTAAAAAACATCTTAAGATACTATGGATTCCCAGATATGTACAAAGCAGATGCTTTTCTAGGCTCCTCTATGAATCATTAACAGTTTGTATCAGGTACTCTGCTCTATTCTGATGGATGAAGTAGATTGGTCATTGGTTTCAAAACTCAATTTGCCTACATAAAAGTTTGTTGAATGAAAGTTTTGGAATTAATGATTTATTGGGAAAGGAGATGGTTTATCGTATGTTTCTCTAGTAAAGTTCTCTTAGCAAGTTTGGAGAAAATGACTGTCTTTCTAGGTAAGTATGGTAAAGTAGTATTGATCTTTGCTTTACTTTTTCCGTAAGAAACAACAGCACGAAGCACACATTTGATAGGTTTTCTTCTCTGACTTCATGGGTATAGTGTGAGATCTTTCTGCAAACTTCTATATCATTATAAAAAACTCCCTCTCACAACCATCTATAGGAAAATAATCAGCTGCTTTTGAAGTCCTTGAATTTAAAAGTGGCTACATGACTTCATGAATAATGAAATAGCAGGAAGCTTTAGCTTGGATTTGATTATCCTCATTCCCCCATCCTCCTTGCTCAATCACAATCCCTCATAAATCAAAAGAACTTGTGAAACGCTTTTAAAAACATTGAACTGATGTTTTAGTTTCTCGATATAATAATATTATTGGAAATTGGAAAGTGTTTTTTTTTCTAGGTAATAGTATTGCTTAAAATGGTAGTTATGCTTCACTTTCAAATTCATAATATTTTCATTTTTTCTAGATTTTTATGTTCTTATCCTTCAGGTAATTATTGCTAAATTTAATAGGTGTTCTGTCAAGCTTTGTACTCCAATTTTAATCCTATTCTCTTAAGTTCTTGTTTGTCGTACCAAGATTGTTATTTTCCTTTAGAATGCCAACCTTATTTATCAGTATGGGTAGAAAAGGGATGCTTTGTTGGATGGTTGTCATAGCATCCAAATTGATTGAAGAAACTTATTCACTTCTTTTTTCTTTCTTTTGTGTCTTGGGATCCTAGCCATCTTTAGTCCCATTTTTCTGAGATTAGATAATGATTCTTACCCCAGAAAGATTCGTTCATTTTCACTTCGCCAAATGCTTACCCCTTTTTAAAATTCTCTTGCATCTTTGACAAAGGTTATCTTTTCTTTTCCTTTTTTGCTTTCATTTTATTTTCATGTCACCTTTTGTAAATTTCAGGTATGACTTAATTGTGAATACTAAGGACATGTATCTTTGAGGTGATAATGCTACCATTATGGCTATAGCACTTGTAATTTACTTGCCTTCACAGCATTCAAAATGTGATGGTTAACTTGCAGAGGTTGCCCCCATTATCAACGGAGCCTAATCGATGTGAGCGAGCATTTGTGGGAAACACAATTGGCCAAGCAAATGGTGTTTATGACAAGCCAATAGATCTTCGATTTTGTGATTATACAAATGACAAGTCCAATCTGAAGGGGAAGTCACTTGCAGCTGCACTTATGTCTGATGCCAAGTTTGATGGTGCTGACATGACAGAAGTAGTAATGTCCAAGGCTTATGCTGTTGGAGCTAGCTTCAAAGGTAACTTATCATTTCATCGTTAGGTATATGCATTTGCTTGTATTATTTTTCCATCACCAAATGCTTTTGATATGTGTTTAAAGTCTTACTAGAGGGGAACATAAAATACCTTGGTTCATTTTCATAGATTGATAATCAACGTATTTCTTGCACATGAACAACTTATGAAGTAGATACTTTCTGGTTGATCAATAACTGGTTCACTGGTATCTTGACGCACAAGTGCATTTAGCTGATGGATGTAAGTATGCAATGACATACATCGTAAACACACAATAAACCTTATTAAAAATTGAAACTTCCTAACTTTTGCTCCTTATTTAAATGTCTATTTTCTTGTAGAGATGATGAAGGTCATGAAAATAATAAAGTGAATTGTAGTTGTTAGCTGAAAGCAATATCAGGTATATCATATAGATGCCTGAGTTAGCTTTGTCTGGTTTGATGACTGTGTAACAGGAACTGGGATCATTCATAGGTAGGATGTTTGAGAGATCAGGGTAGAAGGTGTTGAAAAGGAAAACTATAATTTTTTAATATCTGTAGTCTTTGAACATCAGCATAGACAAAATTTCAGTTTTCAATCTATTGGCAGTAGGGTTGGTTTTTCATTTTACGTTTTTTGTTTGTTTGTTGAGAAAACCAAATTGCACGAAGGCCAATAATCAAATGTTGGATAACACACTGCCACAATTCTTTCTAGGTGTGGACTTCTCCAATGCTGTTTTGGATCGGGTTAATTTTGGGAAAGCCGAACTTGAAGGAGCTATCTTTAAGAATACTGTGTTATCTGGCTCTACATTTGATGAAGCTCATTTGGAAAATGCTGTTTTTGAGGACACCATCATAGGTTACATTGATCTTCAGAAGCTTTGCACAAATGC
Source organism: Erythroxylum orinocense (assembly GCA_025531955.1). Classification (NCBI taxonomy): domain Eukaryota; kingdom Viridiplantae; phylum Streptophyta; class Magnoliopsida; order Malpighiales; family Erythroxylaceae; genus Erythroxylum; species Erythroxylum orinocense. The sequence continues at coordinate 11,269 of JANZLX010179276.1, forward strand.
CACCATTAGCACTGAAGGAAGAGCTGAGCTGGGATGCCGGTGACCTCAGTTTGCTTTTGTAATACTAATCCATACTGACCGTATTTGTTGATCAACACAAAACAAGATTAGTTTTGGTGATTATGAAGCGAAACATAGTGCAGGTAGCTTGTTTCATGACTTTTAGCAATCGAAGTGCCTTCAGAAGTCTGTCTCCACTTCCATAGGGTATAATTATAATATATTCGTTGATTAGAGTTTGCCCTATAAGAGTAATTTTATAAATGTTAAAAGAATTAACAAGGCTAATAAACAGTAGTTGAGCGTTTAAGATTAAGGCATGTGTTTCAGTCTGTTATGACTGTTACATATAACGACGCGTTTTACTTCTGATTGTTGTTGCTGTCCCTTCGACGTGGTTTCTGTTTTCTACTTCATTTGTTGCGTACGGTGGTTAATCATTCGTAACATACTCTTCTTGAATGCTTCTTGATACAAAACCTAACATTCTCGGTATTCTGGCAATTCTTTAATGGCTATGAATCACATGTAAAGAATCCACGACAACAGCAATGAATTTCAATTTTTGTAGACAGGATTACATCCTTAAAACGCATCATGAGCAGTCCGCAGACAATTCAGTAATTCGAAAAACCAAAACATGAGTTCTAGGTGTGAGCTCCTCAATAGCAATAACAGCTTTCCAATCATGATATGTACTTCTGATGCTCTTGAAGTAGCTTTGTCGAAGACTTGGCGTCTAGATATAGTGCACTTACTTCTTCAACGTCAGCCTGTACGGGAAACCAAAATAAACATGAAATTCTCTGTATTTTTGTAGACAGGATTACATCCTTAAAACGCATCATGTGCAGTCCGCATACATTTCAGCAATTCCAAAAACCATTACATGAGTTATAGGTGTGAGCTCCTCAATAGCAATAGCAGCTTTCCAATCATGATATGTACTTCTCCTGATGCTCTTGAAGTAGCTTTGATGAAGACCTGGCGTCTAGATATAGTGCACTTACTTCCTCAACGTCAGCCTGTACGGGAAAGCAAAATAAACATGAAATTCTCTGTATTCACCAAAAGAAAATTTCATCCAAGCAGTCACAACATATGTGTTGCAGCAGTCAGGAAGACCTTGAAGTTCTACCCTATAACAAGAACCAATCATGTTCTATGACAAAACTCACCTTGCAAATCTTGTCCCGACCATTGATTTTTGTCACAATGCTGGCAGGTGATAACAGCTGAACCGCATGCCTGCAAAATTCATGATTGAATATGCTGGTGATGT
>JANZLX010179345.1:0-12544 GCA_025531955.1 Erythroxylum orinocense
GCAAATTGTGCAACTCTTTCAGGCGTCTTACCAGAAATATTGTTATAAGCCACACTGAATACTTCTAAAGATTTTAACTGTACTAACAGAGGAGGAAGTATTCCATTCAAGTTATTGTAGGACAAATCTAAACTTTCCACTTCTGTCATATTGGAAAATGATAATGGAATATGTCCTATCAAATTATTACGGGATAAGTTCAATGTCTTCATACCTTCTTTGATTCCGATTTGAGAAGGGATTGGACATGTTAAGTTGTTACTTGAGAGATCTAACCCAATGAAATTTACATAATACATTTGATACGTGTCCAATCGGTAAGTGTTTCCCTTCACACCAAGCTCAAAAGTTTCATCATCTTCAATTATTTCACCGCCAAGGGCATTTTTGGGGATACTATTTTTGTGTAGATGTTTGAATGAGAAAGTGCCAAGTCTATTATGGGAAAGATCAACGAATCTTAAGTCCTTCATCATCATCCATAGACAAGTTGGAATCTCACCTTCCAAGTTGTTATGATTTAGTAGAACATATCTCAATTTCTTCAAATTCTCGATCAAGTTTGGTATGCTACCAGTTAAATAATTATGGCTGAGATCTAGTGTGATCACAGAAGAGTTGGTAAATACATTAGGAAAAGGTTCTTCAAGTCTATTACGGGATAAATGAATTTGTGAAGCTTGTGGAGGTAAGAATATTGAGGGCAGGCTTCCAGAAAAGTTATTGTTTGACAGATCCAAGATAAAAAGAGACGACATAGACCCAATCCACTCCGGTATGTTGCCAAATAATTTATTGTTTGACAGATCCAAGATAGAAAGAAACGACATAGACCCAATCCACTCTGGTATGTTGCCAAATAATTTATTGTCGCTCATGATCAATACTCTTAAAAGAGAACGATTGGATAAGCTATTTGGAATCTTTCCCAAAAGAGAACAATTCTTCAAATAAAGACTTTCCAAATTTGTATTATTGTCTAGTAACCAACTTGGAAATCCCACTGCCCTCACTTGAATATCGGAAAGATTAAGAAATCTCAAATCATGCTGATGGTGAAGAAATTTGGGAAATGATAGCCCTCCTTCTCCATATGTAGTGGACAAACTAAGTTCTTCCAACTGAAACTTAGGAGTCAAATTATTATCAACTCCACCACTTTCTGCATACACCTTGTTTCCACCAATAAGTAAACTCTTGAGTTTAGAATGATTGAGAAATGGAGATAGTGATATTGGAATTTGAAACTGATTATCAGAAATATATAAGAACTCAATAGATGTGAGACTCTTCAAAGAAGATGCAGATATATCTCCAGAAAAGTGATTAAAGGACAGGTCCAAGTGTTGAAGAACTGTCAAATTTGTCAAACAAGGAGGCAAGGTACCACTAACATTATTGTCTCCTAGATTAAGGTGTCGGAGATTCTTCAACTTGCATAATTCTAAAAATAAATTGAGAAAATATTAGAGATTAGAGAAAAAAAAATAATTCTTCAAAGTTTAAATTAACTAAAAATAAGTACCATCAATGCTGCCTGTGAGGTTACAACCCAGCTGTAAGAGTTCAAGTGAAGTAGTATTTGCAATGGAATTGAGGAAGCCATTGCCCACAACTCCATAACTCAAATCTAACCATTTCAAGTTCTCGAAATGGGGGAAACCTAAAAAACCACACCACAAAACCTAACACCACAAAAAATTAGGTTTTGATAATAACCTAATTTTTAGTTGTTGAAAAAAATTAAAATTTGCATTTCTACAAATTGCAATTATTTATTAATTTCTTTAAATATGTTTTAAATAACATATTTGTTATTCAGAATGATAATTTTACATGTTCTTAGAAGCAAGATGCTTAGAATTCTAAATAATAATTTAACTTTTAGTCATCCTTAGTTATTAACAAAGAAAATTTTAATCTAAAGTAAGTGTAGGATTAATGAAAGTATTTTAGTACTTACTTTGAATGCCGAGTGTGTCACAGTTCATGTTCATCATGTTCAAAAATTTGATAGATCTAAGTGTTCCAAGCCATAGGAGAAAATTTTCATCCATGTCTAAATTATAGAGTGACAACTCTTCCACTTTATTCAGACCTACATAAAATGGATAATAATAAATCTTAATACAAAATTATAATTTAACAACTACATAGTTTTAATAAAATGTAAATAATTAAAACATTTAATTACAAAATTTAATGATATTTTTAATTACCTCGTGGAAATGATACTCCTTTTAATTTAATAAAATCCATACGAAGATACGCAAGGTTTTGGAATGCTTCCAATGACTCTGGTTGGAAGCTGATTTCCTTACAGGCGTCACAGCCAAGCTCAAGGGCACTTATATTGCTTTGAGTTTTGATATCTATCATCAATAATAACATTATTTTATATAAAAAATAAGCAACATATATGTTAGAATAATATTTAATCTATTCATGCCTCTCACCCATATTAATTAATGGTAGGTAGTATCCAAGCATTTTATACACAATTCAATTAATACACTTCTTTGGATAAATTAAAAATGAGGAGGAAGAGCTTAAGAATAAAAAAAAAAAGAAGTTTAATTTAAAAAAATAAAATTACTACCTTTAGAAGAAACAAACTTCTCAATGTTATTCCCGGTCAAGTATAACTCCTTTAAGTTAGGTATATTGACTAAATCTAGCAAATAACAAAAAAGATATTAAAGAAATTTCACAATTATTATGATAAAAAAATTAAACTACTTTGTTAGTTTCAATAAATAATATGATAAAACTATTATTTATACGGAAAAAAAAACAAAAAATAATTATTGTACCTTTCATATATATTGATCCACTCAATCCAATCCTCTCTAGTGATAAAATTTGTAGAGATTGAAATCCATGAAGCATTGATAAAATGTTATTGCCCAAATAATTACCACCCAATTCAAGGCTCTCCAAATTGTTTAGCCTTTGCAATCCTTCAAAGTCTGCAATACTTACATGTTTGAACTTGTTTTAAAAAAATAAAATAAATTGAATCTATAAGAAAAGGAAAAAAAAATACATACCTTTCGTATAAATTGATTCGTTCAATTTATTAAAACTTAATGACAAACTTTTAAGAGAATGAAATCCTCGAAACATTGATAAAACATTATTAGTAAAACCATTGCCGTCCAAATTAAGAGCCTCCAAATTGCTCAATCTTTGCAATCCTTCAAAACCTGCACTACTTTCATGTTAGAACTTGCTTAATAAAGCAAATTAAGTTGAATCAAATTGGCAAGACATGACAATCTGTCTAATTTATATATATCTATATATAAAAGAGTAAATGAGAAAATGGTATTAGCTTGTGATATCACATGGTGTTTATGTGGTATTAACAGAAATAGGAACGACCTTCATTCTCTAAGCAGCAAACGATATTGTTGTCCATCAAATCAAGACTTCTGAGTTGTTAAAAGGGAAGGAAAACTGTGGCATTGAAGTTCCATTCTCCTAAACTCTCATCTCTAAAACTATTAAGCTGCAGCTCATTGATATGCCCTGTTGTATCGTTGCATACAATTCCGTCCCATTTACAACAGTCTATATTCATATCCCATAGGAATAACGGAGATATGTCGTTTGGGTAATAGATGGAATGTTGGAGCTGCAAAAGAGCAGCTCTCTCCTCCTCCAAACAACCATGGGAGCTCCACCATTGTAATTGTAATAGTAATAATAATACTATGATAATACTCACGTGTTTTTGTAAGCTCATATGGTATTCTGCTCTCGCCATTTCTGTAAGCTCATATGGTTGCTTACTGAGCAAATGATGAAGTGCCACAAGCATTTTATAGCACCATACTAATTATGACGGTGACCCCCCTTATGTGGAAGTTTTTGAACAAATGTTTAAAATTTTAAATTATTGGTGATGAAGTCAAGTCAAGTCTACTCCAAACATACACGCCAACAGACTTGACTTCATCACCAATAATTTATCCTAACATGAACGAGAGTTACAAATTTTCTTTATAATTAAAAAATTTAAATAAACCTCTAATTTTTTAAAACTTGTTATATGGAACAAAAACGGTTGTCATTTGATATATTTATGACTTATACGCCTTTTTATTATTGACTGATCTTTCTACCCGCGTGTTTGGATACTTCATGGACAATAATTCATCCCTACATTAAAGTGGTACAACCGTGTTTGCTCTTCCAATAACCCCACTTGACTTCTTCAACCGTATTTCATATCATAGATAGAGGAGTCAAGAAATTTGTTAATTTTGTCAATACAAATTAATGATGGTCTAGCTATGGAGTCCAATATTTCCACCAACGTGAAGAAGGAATACTCCCCGTTCTACACGTTTCCTGAAAAGATATCAGATAAAAGACTCAAATTAGTTGTGAAAGGAATTTTTGAGTTATGTGGTACACTCAACTTTACCAATCTTACATAATCTTCATTTTTTCCAAATAAATTAGTGGCCATTAAAAAAACTCGGATTAGTCATCAAAAAAATTTCTGTCATGCTAAAGTGATCACCTTAGTTGACTGACTATGGAATAGACTTCATACTTCTTAAACAATAATTCATCATATCATTGTCACTTAGCATCAGAAATTTCTATGATGCTAAAGTGATTACTTCAGTTGACTGACTTTGTAAATGATGAATGCAAATTCAATCTATTAGAATATACGAAAATCTCTTGATAAGTAAAAAAACAAAACCTTAGTCTAATAAGGAGAAAATAAAGTCCATTTGTCAAAGTCCTCTTAAATAAAGAAGAAATTCCCCATTCTACAAGTTAGCTTGAGAAGAAATTTCAAAGTCTTGAAGTATACTTCACGTCTTGATTCTTAATTCATATTCTCAATCTCCCCTAAAGTCATAATCAATAAATATTATTTTTACAGGAAAATTTCACATAAGTTTAAAATGTAAGTTTTATAAAAATGTCTTAAGGATGTATTGCAAAATTATAATATCGTAACTCAGGCATTTCTTATGTTCTAATTTAAAAGTATAATAAAATATATTATTGAATATATAACTAAAAAGTATAATAATTTATTTATCATTTACAAATCAATTATGAACTCATTTTATTTCAATTTTATGATTCAATTGTGACATAAGTTATCTTACTTTTTTTTAACGCTCACCTAAATGTAATAAAATAGCATAAGTGAATGTATACATTAGTTAAGTGAATGCACCATGCTGTTCTCTTTTTCGGGTTCAATCATGCCATGTATGTGACCACCAAACAAGCTCCTGTCTCCTTATGAATGTGCTTTTTGTGTTTCAGAGGAAAACCTACGAAGGCTGAGAAGATCGTCAACCATGGGAGTTAGGATTAGCTCCCACTTGTACACTACTGCTCTGCTGACATTACCACTGTTGGCATAATTACATGTTCTCTATTTACTTCCTCTGAAACAAAACGTCACCATTGCCAATCTTTTCTCTTCTTCTCATTATCAATCTTTTTTCATCACTAAAACCCTTCAACCTTCTTCATCATCAATTCCATTGCACCGAGTTTATAGCGCTAATAATATTAAAGCAGCTACCAGGCAGTAGAAAGTGTGTCTAACCCATCTTTTTGAGATAATTTACCACTTGAGTTTTGTTTGTTTTTCTGTCCCTGATATTTCTTCAACGTTTCTAGTTTGTTTGATCATAAGTGAAATGGAGAATGGTGCCCGAAAAGTCCATTGCACAACCTCTATTCCATCCAAGGCATTTTATAAGTGAAATGGAAAATAGTAATAGCCTTTACATGGCATATCATCATCCCCGGTCCAGTGAAAGCTCTTAAATTCATGATGTACTTGGGATCACCCACTTTTCTCGTCTTTGTGCTAACTCCTAATTAACTATTTATGAAACTGTAGATTAAGATTTTCAATTAACCCTTCAAGGAATGGAAAAAGAGACACACATAATTAATTTACATTAATGAAGATTGATTGAAAACACTTCCTGATTAAAATTTAAATACAACTGAGAAACATGTTCTTAGAGAAGATAAGTAATCTCAATTTTAGATAAAAATAGAAGATGATCCACCAAAAAGTAGTAGCATGATGTGATCATCAACTCGATAAAGTAGAACCATGCTTGTCGCCAGTGAGGATTCATATACAAAATTGAAACTATTCCTAGCAACATAACGGCAAAAGTGACCCAAAAGGTTATCTGGAAAATCTCCATATCAATGAAACCATCATTAATGTCACTTATCGAACTCTCCTTTGTCACTGACGATTTTGTTGGAGTGCAATTCTTGGGCAGGGGTAATCCACACAGAAAATGATTTCCTCAGTAGCTACTTTCTTCAAAAGAGGCAAACTGTCCAACTCTTTCCGGTATCTTGCCAGAAATATTGTTGTAAGCCACGCTGAACACTACTAAAGATTTTAACTGAACCAATTGAGGAGGAAATATTCCACTCAAGTGGTTGTAGGACAGGTCCAAACTCTCCACTACTGTCATATTCGAAAATGATAATGAAATATGTCCTATCAAATTGTTATGAGATAAGTTCAACATCTTCATACCTTCTTTGTTTCCAATTTCAAAAGGGATTGAACACAACAACTTGTTACTGGAGAGATCTAATCCAATGAGACCAATAACATACATACGAAATATGTTGTACTAGTAAGTGTTTCATTTTTGTTCCAATTCAAGAAAGTCATTATAGCCGACGAAACCACCATCCTTAGGAGGAGTTTCGAAAGTATCGTTTTTGAGTGAGAGAGTGTCAAACCTATCATGGGAAAGATCAACGAACTTCAGTTCATTCATCATCTTCCATAGATAAATAGGTATTTCACCTTACAAATTGTTATGACTTAGTAGAACAAACTTCAACCTATACAAATTTTTGATTGAGCTCAGTATGGTACCAGTTAAGCAATTATAGCTCAGATCTAGTACGACCACACTAAAGTTAGGAAGTATATCAAAAAAAGGTCCTTCAAGGGATAAATAGATGTGTGCGACTTGTGGAGGTATGAAAATTGAGGGTAGGCTTCCAAAAAGGTTGTTATTTGATAGATCCAACAATTGAAGAGATGACCTATTCCCAATTCACTATGGTATCTTACCAGAGAAGCTATTGTAACTCAAGTATAAAACTTGTAAGAGAGAACAATTAGACAAGCTATTCAGAATCTTTCCAATGAAATCATTTCTTTGCAAGCATAAATCATTTGGCATTGGAAAATACCTTCCAATCTCTCTAGGAATTTCACCATAAAATTGATTGTGGGAAATGTCCAATGCGCGCAACTTTGGGTGAGGATGAATTGGCAAATGCAACGTTCCTAAAAGAGAACAATTGCCTAAATAAAGGATTCCCAATTTTGTATTGTTGTCTAGTAACCAACTTGAAAACCCAACTCCCCTCATTTGAATACCGGAAAGATCGAGAAATCTCAAATCATACTGATGGTGTAGAAATATGAGAAATGAAACCTCTCCTTCTCCATATGTAGAGGACAATGTAAGTTCTTGTAGTTGAAATTTAGGAGTCAAATTATTACCAACTCCACCACTTTTTGCGTACACCTTGTTTTCGCAAGCAATCAAAACCTTGAGTTTAGAATGGTTGAGAAATGAAGAGAGTGATATTGGAATTTGAAACTGATTATTAGAAATATTTAGGTACACAATGGATTTGAGACTCTTCAAGGGAGATGCAGATATATTTCCAGTGAAGTGATTGGAGGATAGGTCCAAATGTTGAAGAACTGTCAAATTCGCCAAATAAGAAGGCAAGGTGCCAATAAGATTATTGCCTCCTAGATCAAGCCTTCGAAGATTCTTCAACTTGCATAATTCTGAAAATAAATTGAGAGAACATTAGAAAGTCGAGAGAAAAATAATAATTTCTTAAATTTTAAATTAACTCATAAAAAAGATACCATCAATGCTGCCTGTGAGTTCACAACTACTCAATAATAAACTTTCAAGTGAAGTAATATTTGCAACGGAGTTGAGGAAACCTACAAAAATCACACAACAAAAAGATAATATGGTTAATTATTAATTATTTTAAGGATTTTTTTATAAAAAAACATGTTTATAAATCATTAATTATGATTTTAAGTACTTTTAAACATTACATATTTAAAACAGAGGATGTCCAATGCATCACTGATATCATGGATCATCTTTTAGCATGTGAGGTACTTTGTAATCAGTTGATATCGTTCTTACCAGCTGTTCATTATGAATGCTGGACTCGCAGTGACCCTCAAGGTAATTGGGTAAGATTACTCTAGTTTCTGTCTCAGGAAATGCAAAATATTTAGTGAAAATGCAACTTTAGCTTTAATATTTTGAAGCATTTAAATTGAATTTTAATATTTTTAAAACATTCATAACAAACCCTAAATAGATGAAAAATTTGACGGAGTTAATTATTCGCCATTCAAATACTTATGGTATTATTTTATATTTTTCAAATAAAAACGAGTCTTACAGTCACATAATTAACTTTTTTAAATTAATAAAAAAATAGGTCTCACTGTCACGTGATAGTGAGGTACATTTCACACAGTAAGTCTCATGATAGTGAGTTTAATTGTTATACATTTCTCACAATGAGTCTCGTTTGTCAGATGACAGTGAGACTATTTTTATTTAAAAATAAAAATAATATTACCTTATTGTCGTGACACTTAATTAATGAGAAGTTAACTTTGTTAAATTTTTCATTCACTTAGGATCTGTTTTGAATATTTTGAAAATGTTAGAATTCAAGTTGAGCATCTCACAATGTTATGGTCTGTTATCTGTTCTATTATAAATATTGTGGTTCAAAATGCACTTTTAGCTAATATTTTTTAAAATATTTCAAAGCATTGAAATTCCATGTAAATTGAATTTATTTAAAATGTTGGTTTATTTAAAAATAAACTTTTTGGTGATTATGTAAAGTTTCAGACTTCTTTTAAGTATTTGAGAATATAGGTGTGCTAAATTTAAGCTCCATGTAATGATGTAAATTGAATTTATTTAAAATGTTCATTTTAAAATTCACAATTTCAAATTAGCGTTGGTCTCTTAAGAGGAGTATAACCTTAAAATGTTAAGCTTTAAATTTAAATTTAATTTTAATCATATTTGAATATTCAATTTTAAATTTGAAACCTATTAAATATAATATAATATATTTATTTCAAGTTAAACTAATCCAATTTTTTATATTAGTTAAATTAAAAATTATCAAATTCAGCTTAAATTTAATCAGATTAATTTAATTTATTAATTCTAGATCAAATTAAATAGATATTAATTTATCGTTGACAAATAAAAAATTATGTTTTTTTTCAATATCGATAACCATTAATTGCCCTTTTATATATATGTGTGTGTGAGAGAGATGATAAGTCAACTTTAATCAGTGAGGTCAAATTCGAGTTAATCAAGCTCAAACTTGAGAGAATTACCCGTGTTTGACTCAAATCTTTTAATCAAAATTTTAAAACTGTATCATTTTTTCTTAAAATTTAATTGAGTTTTGAGCTATCTAACTAAACATGAGTTTGGCCGTTTTGGTTAAATATTTATCCTTCTCAAATTACTTAAAAAATTCAAATCATAATCAATATAATATCTAAGTTATATGTTTTTTCTACTCTTAGTTTTATCGTTTTAACTGTGTCTCTTATGTCTCTAGTTGTTGCCAAATACTCATGACGAACAAGTCTTAAGTTTTCCAAAAGAAGCATATAATGTTGTACTAATTTGTGTTGGTTCCTATGGTCACGGAGAAATAGGGCCCTGTTCGAGGCGCAATTCTCTTCGCCAACTTCTCCGATGCAGATCGTTTTGGAGTATGTCCAATATATCCACATGGCATCCGGATGGCAACAAAGAGCCCACACTGGAATTTGAACTCAGACTGAACAACTTATCGGCTGGAACAAACCTCCTCTTGGCTGGGTTAATTTAAATATGGATAGCTCGTGCATAGGTTCATCCTTTACGGCCATTGTCGGAGGCCTTCTTTAAGACAGTTCAGGTGCTTGGCTTGGAGGCTTTGTACACAACATAAAACGTTGCTCTCCTACCTCAGCTGAACTTTGGGGAGTTCTTTTTGGTCTTCAACTTGCATGGCAGAAGGGATATCGCAAGATTGTCTTAGAAGTGGACTTGTCAACAGTTATAAACATTCTGTCATCTCCATATAAGCATTCAATGTCCCTCGATCTCCTGGTCCTCGGCATTAATGAGCTTTTTTCTCGAGACTGGGTCGTTTGACCACGCCACATCTACAGGGAGGGCAACCGGTGTACAGACTGGCTTGCCAATTTTACAGCTCAGTTTGAGCTTGGGAGTATTTCACTAGAACATACACCCGTAGGGTGCAACTCAATCCTCTTAGAGGATAAGTTGGGGATTTGTTTCCCATAACTAGTTTTGTAATTTTTTGGTTTTTTATTCCCTTTGATGTAAAAAAAATTGTCTGGTTAATTGCATGCAACTCTATCCTATCCAGACAACATATCGGTGGCCATCCTCCACAACGTATTCATCAAAGGTGCTCAGATGAGCTTTGTGTTGGAATCCAACCATGATCGAATCACGGGTGCAACAAAATTTAAAACTTTTACGGATTTCGAACGGATCTCGATAATTGATTAAACTGTAGAAAACCGAATAATAGACATAGGATATTTGGAGAATTTTCTGTGTATATTATCGTATTTCACTATTCTGTGTACATATATAGATGAGGAGTTTAAATGTAGATAGACATCAATCTGTAAAAGGAAACTATACAGGTAAATCAAATCAAATCACAATCCCTAAAGCGTAGGGGATTAATATAATTTCCTAAAACTAACACTCCCCCTCAAGTTGAATAGTAGGATCACCAATATTCAACTTGCTCAATGCTTCTCCGAAGGCTCTGCCTATAACTGCCTTTGTGAGAATATCTGCTAGCTGATCCTCAGACCGAACAAAAGGAAGAGCTATTATTCCGGCATCCAACTTCTCCTTGATGAAGTGCCGGTCAATCTCCACATGCTTAGTCCGATCATGCTGGACTGGGTTCTCTGAAATACTGATCGCAGCCCGATTATCACACCTCAAGTTGCAAGCCCCCTGAACTGGGAAACCAACTTCAGCCAACAACTTCCTCAGCCACAGAACCTCTGCTAACCCTCGAGCTATCCCTCGAAACTCTGCCTTCGCGCTAGAGAGTGCAACCACCTTCTGCTTCTTACTCTTCCAAGTAACCAGGTTACCTCCAACAAGAGTAAAATACCCAGACGTGGACCTCCTATCGACTAGATTACCTGCCCAATCAGCATCTGTATATGCCTCCACATCCAGATGTCCATGATTATGAAATAAAACACCCCTTCCTGGAGAACCCTTCAAGTACCGGACAACTCTCAAAGCAGCCTCCATATGATCAACCTGGGGATGGTGCATGAACTGACTCAGAACTCCTACAGCATACGCCACATCTGGCCTCGTGTGAGATAGATATATCAGCTTTCCCACCAGATGCTGATAACGTTCTCTATCGGCCAACTCTGCCCCATTAACTATCTGCAAACCATGATTGACTACAATTGGCGTCTCTGCTGGCTTACAGTCCATCAGTCCGGTCTCTGCTAACAAGTCTAAAATGTACTTGCGTTGAGAAATAAAAATCCCTCTCCTCGATCTGAGAACCTCGATTCCAAGAAAGTACTTGAGCTCTCCCAAGTCCTTCATCTCAAATTCTTGAAATAGATTCCCCCTAAGTTGCTCCATCTCCTCCACATCATCACCGGTGATAATCATATCATCTACATAAATTATCAGACAGGTTATTCTGCTCCCTCTTCTCTTGATGAACAACGTATGATCAGAGTTACTCTGGCGGTAACCATACTTCCTCATTGCAATGGTGAATCTGCCAAACCATGCTCTCGGAGATTGCTTGAGACCATACAAAGCCTTCGTCAACCTACACACTTCTTTGCAGCGGAAATCATCTGAGAAGCCCGGAGGAGGCTCCATGTATACTTCTTCCCTCAAATCCCCATGCAGAAACGCATTCTTCACATCAAACTGGTGAAGAGGCCAATCTCGATTAGCTGCAATTGACAACAACACACGAATAGTATCAATTTTAGCAACTGGAGAAAAAGTCTCAGAGTAGTCTACTCCATATGTCTGAGTATAGCCTTTGGCCACCAGTCTAGCCTTATACCGCTCAACAGACCCATCTGCTCTGTGTTTAACAGTGAATACCCAACGACATCCAACTGCCTTCTTCCCGGATGGTAATACACATTTCTCCCAAGCCCCATTCCTCTCTAGTGCTGCCATCTCTACTGCCATCGCATCACGCCACTTCTCCTGTTCCAAGGCCTCATGTACTGTCCTCGGAAGCACCTCAGAGTAAACTGTTGTGGCAAAAACCTAAGCTATTGGTGATAGGCTCCCCCTAGCTACGTGCGTGACAGGATATCTAGACTTTCTGGGTTCATACTCAGGCTCATATCTCTTCGGAGGAACACCTCTCGTACTCC
>JANZLX010179418.1:0-12536 GCA_025531955.1 Erythroxylum orinocense
AAGAGCCTCAAAGTTTGGCATGAAGTTAGGAAAATGAGAGCATAAAAAGTTGTGAATGAATGTATGTTGTGTTATGTGTTGAGTGAGTGTAAATGCCTTATATTTGGATGTTTATAAAAATGGGGCCCTAACTGATCATTGAAACTGTTTTGATTGTGTTGCATTGAAAACAATGTGTTATCAACTGTTAACTTGATTTGGCCCAGATTGAAACTGGACTTCTGTCTATGTTAGTGTTTCAAAAAACAAATTATACCGGTTTGTGAGTGATTGAATGTTCTAGCATGCTACCTTCGCGGACACGGACTCGGATATCACCGTCGATGTCAGGTTCGGGTCTTGCGGAGGTGGGGTGCTACAGTTCAGCTTAACATTTGCGAATGATTTGCTACTATTCAATGGAGCTAAGTCTAGTTTTATTACTTTGCTCATAAAATCCTTGCATGATTTTGGTATATTTTTAGGACTTAATGTAAATCTACAGAAGAGTGCCTTATATATTTTAACAAGTGCATCATGTGTTGCTTCTCAACTCTCTATAATCTAACAACTACATCTTCATAATATTCCATTTAAATACTAGGCATCTTGGTCTCAGACAAAAGGATTTTGTACTCTGAATGTTAGCCTCTTTTTGATGCAGTCAGGAAAAAAATCAACCACTAGAACAACTGTTTCATCTTCTATGCTAGTAGGTTACAACTAATTTAATCAGTCTTAAATAACCTTCATACCCATTGGAGCTCACACTTATTTCTTCCTTAAAAGCTTGTCAAAGACATAAAAAAAAACATAAAAAAGTTAACATAGCATGTATATCTTCAAAAAAATGTCATCCTTTTTATTTTTAGGTGTTGCCACTTAGCTAACATAACATGTATATTGATCGGTAATTTCTGCAAGTGCACAGAATCGTCTTAGTATTCACACAACGAATATTCTAAAGTCGTCTCCCTCAAGGACCAATTCATTCATCAGTCAAATCAACTCTAATTAATTGCATGTTATCAACAGAAAATTATAAAAGTGAATGGCATTGGGTGATTAATAAATTGTAAGTTATAACAAGAAATCAGGAAAAAGATCGATTAAGGTTTTGGAAATAGGGGTAGGGGTTCACCCATTCAAAAGATTGATTTGCACAATATGAAATTAGTTAAATGTTAGGCCATAAAAATAGTTGCACTACTATACCTATATCTTTTCTCAAAGCATACAGGAGCATTCAGGTAGAGAACACCCATTTCTCAATATATGAACTCACTAACTAAATTCATTAAGAACAAGTAACCTCAAGCTCTCATCCTAGCTTAGGTTATCTCTAACTCTAAACCCAAGGTGTTCATCTTCCTAGAGCATGAATCATGGTTCACTCTTCAGTATAACCTATGATTCCTAGGGTTGCATCTATGGAGATCAAGCATAGAGACAATAATGAAGTTCAAGAAGATGAACATAGCCCATAAATTTTCATTAAACATTCAACTATCCATATCATACAAAGCTTCCTTCAAATAGGTTGCATCCTTCACCCTAAATAAGGTATAGTTCCTGAACATTGCAACAAAAATCATACACATAAGGATGCTCAACATTAAGAAAGAGTAGAGAGAGAAAGTAGCATAAACACAAGAGTGACAGCTCCAATTCCTTGGGTCAATCCCTAAATTCCCTATCTCCCTTTTATTTTGTGCCTCTCAGATGTAGTAGCCTCGTTTTCAGTGTCCAACCCCCTTATTTAGGTCTAAACAGTGAGCATTTATAGTCCTCCCATCCTAAGAAACCTAATTTTTCAAAACAGGGGAGTGTTGGCCGCCAATGTCCGTTAAACGGACATGCATGTCTGTTTAACGAACCTTCTCAGGTCTACAATGGTGTTCTGCTAGGTGATTTCCATTAAACAGACATGCGTGTCCGTCTAACCGACCTTCTCAGGTCTAGAAAGTCCTGTTGCCACTTGATGTTTGTTAAACAGACATGTGTGTCCGTCTAATGGATATGACCCAAATCAGCAAGTTCACACCTTTGACCTTCCAATTGAAATAATTTCTTCTTAGAGGTTATAGAGCTCGGAATTTTCTTTACAATCGTTCTTGAATGGCTTTGATCCGGCATCCACAAGGAAAGTAATGCCCTTCTTCCCCAAAATCTACCATTTGTACCTATCAAACAATACAATCGGAGTGTGAGAGAATTAACTGAATAAACCTTCAAATCTACAGAGAAATAAGTCAAATTAAATCCAAATCATCCCAAAATCATCTAAAACAAATTTGACTTATCAAAATTCCCCCACTCTTAAGTTATTGCTTGTCCCCAAGCAACCAACAGAGACTCACTATCAAAACCTAAACCGAGCTATTGATTCCACTTTCATAGGTGCACGGTGACATTTAGCCTATATCACAAGCCTTTGAACCACTATGTGTCCATAATGGAGGAGTTATAGTCTCCTGAGGGTTTACTTAAAACGAATGGTGCCCACAAACATTTCTTTTACATCATTTCACACCTAATCATCACCATAGTTCCTTTCAATAGGTCAAATGCATTATAAGTGAGAATTGGACATGGAAATAAGATCACATAATACCTCATAATTTTGAACCCACTTCAGTAATAATGAGATTCCATAATGCTTCAATCAATCAAAATCACGTGCTAAGAATGAAGTCTCTCATGCAATGTTCATGTTCACACACAAAGTGTTTAAGGGTTACTCTCAATCATCTCCTCATGCATGTCACTTACCATAAGCTTGCATTTGATCTACTTCTCCACTACTCCCATCTATGGCATATCCATGAATCAAAAAGGTCTTTAAATCTTAGGTTGCAATGAGTCCATGGGTGAAGTGGGTTATGAATAAAGGGATAGGAATTCAAGTATTCAACAGTTAGTAGAGCCGACTTTACCATTCCTACCTTTACATTAGATTATGGAACTCAACCAACTCTAGTGTCTTGATTTCTCATTTCTTCACCTTGGAGTCTGAATTATACATGTTTTGCTTATAATAGACTCAATTCCTTTTTCCTTGTACCCTTTTTTTTTAAACATACATTTACTGCTTTTCACATGCTTCTTAATTTGTTAAACTCAATTACCCCCACACGTCTTCCTTTGTATCCCTATCAAAAGAGGTAGTGAATGCACAACTTTGATAGCTCTATTAACCATTGAATAAGGATATACTTGTTTTTCTCAGTTTAAGGTTCTTTGGAATAGTAGGTTTATAAAGAACATGGCTCAACTACAATCACTAGGCTCAAAAGGGTTCACTAAGGGATTGATATATAGGAAGGGTTAGCTATTTAGCTCAAGCTCATTCCTAATGCCTTTTATCATTTCCAAGACCTACCATAGCATGATTATGTAACCTTGAAGAGATGCAATGCAAGTTCTAGAAATGGACATACATGGAAGAGAAAATCATATCACTCATAAGAAAATAGGATTGGGTGCAATCCTTTAGGCTCAAACTAGCTCACTTGGCTATGTTTTCTCATTCCACAGCACAATTATTCAATTGGTTTGACATTATAAGATCCCATTGTGACAAGATATGCAATCCACATTAATCATATTATGTATCGTACTCAAGGCCAATATCATTCATAATGCAATTAACTTATGGAATGAAAGTATAATGACAAATAGACATAAAAGATGTTAAAATTAGACAATTAGACAATGAAAAACTCCCCCACACTTAAAAGTCACATTGTCCTCAGTGGCATATAAATGAACAAGGAAAACAATGTAGTTAACGAAAAGCAAGGCAGAGGTGAAGGAACTCCCTGAAGAGTGTAGTATCCAATAATTAGTACCCTGAAAAATGCAGAGTACTCATCAAAACACAAAATGGATAATGCAAAAGTAAACAAAAGTTAATGGCACAATGGACCATAGACAAATAAAAGTACGGTCTAAATACAACACAAAATGCAAAATAAAAGAAAGCGCTAAGCCCTAAGCTTCAAGGCTCTAGTGGTGGTGGGTGATGGGCCTCCATGAAAGTCTTCATCATGGCTTCCAAGCGCCTCTGAGAAGTTGTGATCTCGGCCACTTCTGCTTGAAGGCCACGGATGTTGGCGTCCAGTTGCCGCCAGTCGGAGGCATCGGTGGGAGGTGGAGGTGCTCGTGATCCTTGTGCCGCAAGAGGATCATCGTGGCGTCTTCGACGCGGATTGACTAAACCATGAGGGGCATTGTCGTCAAACTCGAACTCCCACATTTTCTCCGCAGTGATAACATCCCCCTCATCGGTAAGAGCTACCACTTCATCCCGTTAATGACCTGCAGATTATGGAACAGCTGACTCAATAGCACCGGGAAGACAAAGGCCTTGGTGTCTGCTTTGTGGTGGACCACTTGCCACATGACAGTCATCATTAGTTTAGCTGCAGCGATGCCCTGGAATTGGTTGATCTAAAAGAACATCTTATCCAAAATGAATAAATCTTCGTTTATGAGAAACCCTGAATCACTAGCCTTCGATATCACATTATGAGCAAGCACATAGGCAATCAACCTCGGGGTTACATCCAAGTGCTTGCAGTGCATAAAGTAGCGTTGACCCGATGGACGCCAAACCCTGCAAACCTCGAGCCGATCCATAGCGTCCTCCTTGGTTCAAGCTTCATCACAAGAGCAACGGGCCCTCTTATCGAAAGATGGGACATTGCCTCCCATTGGTAGCTCCAAATGGTTGCAGATCAACTCCTCGGTAATCACCAGCTCTTCTCCATTGACGCGTGAGGTGAGCACTGGTGGTTGTTTACCTGTCATCGCACTCAAGTTGGCATAAAATTGATTGACTCCCTCGGGGTAGTAAGTACCCTTGAGGGTCAACAACTTGCCCCAATGGAATTTATCTAAATTTGCTGGCTTCCGATGCTTCTCATTAATTAAGTCTGCCACGGACACCTCAATTACGAACTTATTCTTCTTCTTCTTATGGTACCAAGCCTCACATTTCTCATTGATGAATATCGGGGGTTTGGGGATTGTTTCCTCCTAGACCAAATTTTCCCCCTTTACCGATCGAGAGGATTGCCCAGCATTTTTCTTGGTCGTTTGCTTAAATCGCGACATGACAGTGTTTGCCTCAATGCAAATTCAGCAAGCTACACTCAACCAAATTAAGGCAATCTCAGCCCTCCCCCTCTAGATAAAACTAATCGTCACTAACGATCAACACCAATACCAATTGTTCAGAAATGCCCTAAACACTTCAAATCCAATCACCTCTACCGGCTGATACACTCCCAATCTCCTTCAAATTCAATAATACCATCAGCAATTAACTTTAATATCCAGTACTCATGCAAATGAAATCCAAAATTATTGGGCCAAATAGCCATTCAAAAGCAGTACGACTCTTATGCTTCCAAAATCGAAAGTCAATCCAAAGAGGAGTCGGTAACCCTAACATCAATAAAGCACCTTACCTGACCCAAAACTCACGCAAGAAGGCTCCAAAATGACGCATGGGAGACTCCCCCTACACCCTTGTAATGGAAAACTTGATCATGGAACCCCCTCCACGCGTGTTTGAAAAACTTCCCTTTAACAGTTGCGCTTTCCCACAAGGTGGAGTGATACCCCAGCAAGTGAGTAGAGTTTGGTGGGAATGAAGATTTGTCAAAGGGGGGAACACGAAGGGCTTGGGTGGTCGGAAACAGGAGAAAGAACGAGAGGGGGGCGACGGCATTGGTGAAATAGATGGGGCATGTGCGGGAAAGAAAAGAGGGAAAGGTTTAAACAAAAATTGAACAATGTCCGTTAAACGGACATATAATTCCTTTTAACGGACCTTTACAAGTGAACTTGCACATTTGAAAAGTTTGTGTCCGTTTAACGAACCTTTACAGGTCATAGCACCCATCAAAAGCTATCAATGTCTGTTAAACGGACATTCAGGTCCATTAAACAGACACACGATTATTTTCAAAATTTTTGCCCTCTTTTCTTGCCTTCCTTCATTCCCTTATAAGACTTCCTCGGATTATATGCATCATATGTAAGTGTAAAGTTTTGTAAAACATCGACATATTACAAACAAGAATTGTCAGTTACCTTTTTCCATTCTTAATTTGAGTCTCACCTCAAAGTTTTGGAATGTTATGACCCCACCATTCCTCATACTACTCGAGAATGTCCTTGAAATGCTTTGTAAAACTCATCCTTTAACACACAAAAAGAATTAAGCACAATAAATTGAAGTGACCACTAGATGAAAATGAACTCAACAACAAAACAGAAAGAAGTAACAAAAGAAAAGTTAGAAATATTGGGTTATCTCCTAACAAGCGCTAAATTTAATGTCCTTAGCTAGACTCGACCACTTGGTCATCAAATGTGAAATGTGATGGTGAAAATGCATCCCACCGTTTCTCCCTCGAAATAATGTTTAAGTCTTTGCCCATTGACCACAAAGGGCTCTTAATCATCTCTCTTGATTTCCACTGCTCCATGGGGGTATGTCCTTGTTATCACGAATGGCCCCGACCATCTTGATCTTAGTTTTTTTGGAAATAGTTTCAGTCGAGAGTTGAACAGCAACACCTTTTGGCCAGGTTTGAATTCTCTCCACAGGATACGCTTGTCATAGAAAGCCTTAGTTCTCTCCTTGTAAATCCGAGCATTCTCGAAAGCATCAAGATGGAATTCATCCATCTCATTCAGCTCCAGTAACCTTCTCTGCCCTGCTTCCTTGAGATCAAAATTTAGCTTCTGGATTGCCTATAATACTTTGTATTCAATTTCAACCGGGAGATGGCAGGATTTCTAAAAAACGAGCATGTAAGGCGACATCCCTAAAGGAGTTTTATATGATGTTCTGTAAGCCCATAGAGCATCATCAAGTTTTAATGCCCAGTCCTTTCTTAAGATATTGACCGTGTTTTCTAGAATTCGTTTGATTTCTCAATTAGAAACCTCAACTTGCCCACTGGTTTAAGGATGGTAGGTGGTTCCAAACCTGAAATGACAACCATACTTTGATAATAGTGATTTGAATCGGTGATTCTAGAATGCACACCATTATCACTTATTACTGCCCTTGAGACACCAAATCGTGAGAATATGTACTTCTTGACAAATTTAACTACGCTGACCCCAGTATTGTTTGACAATGCTACAGCTTCCACCCACTTAGATACGTAATCCACAGCCAAGAGGATATATTCATTTCCAAATGACATTGGAATGGTCCCATACAATCCAGACCCCACACATCAAAAAGCTCTACCTCTAGAATCCCAGATTGAGACATCTCATGCTTCCTACTGATATTTCCAGTCCTTTGGCACTTATCGCACATCATGACGAAAGTTCTAGCATCCCTGAATAGAGTCGGCTAGTAGAGTCCGGATTGTAAAACCTTTGTTGCTATTTTGTTGGCTCCATGGTTTCCTCTATATAGGGAGGCATGACAGCGATGTAGAACTGATCTCATTTCTACACACCTCCTGATTACCCTGTCGGCACATCTTCGAAATAGCAACAGATCTTCCCAATAGTAGTTTCTTACTTCAGCTAAGAATTTATTTCGACTATGGTACGAATAGTCAGAAGGTACAATGTTGGATACCAGGAAATTGACATAATCAGCAAATAAAGGGATGTTATTCTTTACCGACCACAGATTTTCATCAGGAAAGATATCGTTGCTTGGCTCCTCCACCTGTTCACCCTTCTGTTGCAGTCGTGACAGTTGGTCGGTCACTAGATTCTCTGATCCTTTTTTTAGGGGTGAGCATTATTCGGGCCGGCCCGAATTAAGTCGGGTAGCAAATTTTTAAATTTCGGGTAATTCGGGTAAAACTTGAATTATTTTCGGGCCGGGGTCGGGTAACTCTAAAAAATTTTGGGCCGGCCAATTACTCAAATTACGTTATAAAATTTCAGGTAATTCGGGCTGGGATTTTCGGTAATTCGGGTCGGGTAAGTTCAGGTAATTAAAAGTTCGGGTTCGGGCAGGGTAAGACAAAAAAAATTTCGGGTAGTTCGGGCCGGGCCCGAACAGTGAAAATCCGGCCCGAATTACCCGAATGCTCACCCCTACCTTTTTTGTCTCAGATTTCCAAGTCGAATTCCTGTAAAAGTAAAATCTATCTGATTAATCTCGGTTTTGCATCCTTCTTTGTGAAAAGATATTTTATAGCATAATGATCAATGTAAACAATAACTTTGGAGCCGACTAGGTAAGATCTAAATTTGTCAAAAGCCTAAACTACTGCTAGCAATTCTTTCTCGATTGTTGCATAATTAAGTTGAGCATCATTAAGAATCTTGCTACCTTAATAAATGACATATAGTTTCTTATCCTGTCGCTGCCCAAAATCGCCCCAAGTGCAAAATCACTAGCATCGCACATCAATTCGAAAGGGAGGTTCCAATCCGATACGGTCATTATAGGAGCTGACGTCAGTTCCTTCTTCAACCTGTCAAAAGCAAAAAGGCACTCGTCAATAAACTCAGAAGGAACATCATTTTGCAAAAGAGCACATAGTGGTCGAGAAATTTTTGAAAAATCTTTGATGAACCGACGATAGAACCCAGCGTGCCCTAGGAAGCTCCGTATTGCCCTGACTGAACTGGGAGGTGGCAACTTATTGATAACTTCAATTTTTGCAAGATTCACTTTAATCCCTTTGTTGGAAATCTTGTGGCCATGGACAACTCCTTCTCGTACCATAAAATGGCACTTTTATCAATTGAGCACCAAATTGGTGTCCTCACATCTTTGTAGAACCTGCTCTAGATTAAACAGACATGCATCAAAGGATGACCCAAAAATAGAAAAATTTTCCATAAATTCCTCAATGATATTTTCCACCATGTCGGAGAATATTGCCATCATGCAACGTTGGAAAGTGGCAGGAGCATTGCATAACCCAAAGGGCATCCTACGATATGCAAATGTACCGTAGGGACATCTGAATATGGTTTTCTCCCGATTCTCTGGGGCGATCAGGATTTGGTTATAACCTGAATAACCATCTAGAGAACAATAATACTCATGCCCCGCTAATCTCTCTAACATTTGATCAATAAAGGGAAAAGGGAAGTGATCCTTCCTAGTAGCTGCATTCACCTTCCTATAGTCTATATATACTCTCCATCCCGTCACAACCCTACTAGAAATCATTTCATTCCTATCGTTTGAGACAACAGTTATGTTGCTCGTTTTAGGCACTTCCTGCACTGGACTTGTCCAAAGGCTATCAGAAATAGGATAGATAATCCCTGCAACAAGTAATTTAAATACCTCGATTTGCACAACTTCCTTCATGTTAGGATTAAGTCTCCTTTGACTTTCCACGCTAGGTTTATGGTTCTCTTCCATCAAGATCCTGTGGGCACAAATAGAAGGGCTAATCCCCTTTATGTCAGCAATATTCCAAGCAATAGCCAATTTGTTTTCACGCAATATTCTTAACAACTTCTCCTCTTGAGAGGAGTCCAAAGAAGCAGAAATGATGACTGGATAAGTATTTGCTTCTCCCAAGAATGCATATCTCAAATGAATTGGAAGTTGTTTAAGTTCGGGATTTGGTGGCCTTAGTATGGATGGCAATAACTTAGGTTTGGGAGGGCCCAATTCTTCAATTTGGGATCTATACCTAAAACCATTGCCCTGCAACCTGTAAGCACATTCCATTAACTCATTATCTAATTCTGTTGGTTCTATTCCTAGGGTTAGGCATGCTTCCAACACATCATCACACAGTAATTGAGGAACAAATTCAGGCATAAGGGCATCAATTACATCAATCCGGTAAGTTGTCTCATCAAAAGAGGGACCTCTCAACACTTTAAAAATGGTAAACTCCTCTTTCTCGTCACCTACCCGCAAGGTTAGCTTACCATCCGTGACATCAATTAAGGCTCCGCCTGTGGATAGGAATGGTCTTCCCAAAATTATGGGAACCTGCATGTCAAACTCCATCTCAAGCACAACAAAATCAGCAGGAATTATAAGCTTATTTTACCAGTAAGTCCTCAACTATACCAATAGGATATCGAATTGATCTATCGGCAAGCTACAATGAAATGGTGGTTGGTTTGAGCTCACCAATTCCCAACCTGTTATACAAAGATAAAGGAATAAGATTGATGCTTTCCCCAAGGTCACATAAGCATTGAAAAATATTAGATTCACCAAAATGACGAGGTATAGTGAAACTCCCTGGATTTTTTAACTTAGGAATATAAAACTACACTCCTCAGTTAGGGCCACTGTAGCGAAGTTGTCAAACTTCTTTTTGTTTGAGATGATCTCTTTTAAAAACTTGGTGTACGCAGGCATCTCCGCTAGCGCTTCCATAAGAGGGATATTGATGTAAATTTTCTTGAGCAGGTCGAGAAACTTTTGGAACTTAGACTCGTCATTCCTCTTCCTGACCCTTTGGGGATACGGTATAGGTGGTATAAAGGTATAGTCCGACCCAGATGGTGGTTCATTTTTGTGAAATGGTCCTTTAGGCTCCTCCCCTTCATCTGTCTTTTCTTCTTCGACCTCCTGAACCTCCTTTGTCTTCGAGACTGCACCTTCCATAATCTTACCGCTTCTTAGAACGTCTGCCATGCAATCTTGTTTTGGATTCACTTGAGTGTTACTAGGCAACTTCCCCTTTCCTCTTTCACTGACTTCCCTTGCCACTTAACTGATTTGCATTTCCAAATTCCTAATCGCTGCTTGATTTGATTGAATATTCTGCTTCATTCTATTCATTGCTTGAGAACTGGCTTGAGTGTTCTGATCCATTTTGCCCATCAATTGAGAAAACATATCCTCAACTTGGTCTACCTTTTTCTCCCATGGCGAAGGAAATTGTTGGGGAGCAAAAGTTGAAGGCGCTAAGTAATGTTGTTTCCCTGGTGTTGGGAACCCTGGTGGCCCCATAGGTTTGGCTGCCCCTTGATTCTTCCAGGAGAAGTTCGGGTGAAATTTCCAACCTTCATTATAGGTGTTTGAGAAGAGATCCAACCTCTGACCCTGCCTACCATTGTTCACATTAGCTTACCTCTTCTTCTGTCAAGGATGTCTCAAAATTCATACACCCCGCTGCTGAGTGCCCAAACCTCCTACACAAAGTGCATGGGTCTCTACTAGACTTGTTATCATTCATCAGCAAATTCAACTTCTTATTGATTTTAGCAACTTGATATGCCATGTCCGACTTGGAACCTACTTCATTCAGAGTTACAGCCTTGCTTCTAGTTACCTTACAATGTGAGTTCTCGGCGACCTTTTTGAAAATATTCCATAATTCTTGAGAACTTAAGTCACTTATGTTTCCCCCAGCATTCAAATCCACTAAGGTTTGATTGTGATCAGTGAGACCATAGTAGAAAAACTGAGTCAATAAATACATGTCGAATCCATGGTGCGGGCATTGGTTGAGGAGATCATTAAACCGTTCCCAAGCCTCATGAAACTTTTCCCCGTTTTTCTGCGAGAACCAATGTATCATTTTTCAGAGTTCAAGAGTCTTGTGGGCTAGGTACCACTTCATCATAAATGTCTCCATCACTTTCTCCCAAGTATCAATAGAATCTACTTCTAAACTCAACAGTCAATTCCTTGCCAACCCCTTCATGCAATAAAGGAAACACTTTAGCCTCAATTCATCTTCCAACAGTCCATACAACGGAAGCTTTTGGACTGTCGCATAGAAGTCTCGCATAAAATCTAGCACATCTTTACTAGACATCCCGTTAAATTGCGGCAACATAGACAAATGGATTTACTTAAGCTCATAATTTCGTGTGGCTGCAGTCAACCTAATGCACGACGGATTCCCAGCAATAAACGACATCTGATAAGCTTGATTTTTCTCATTGAATTGTTCGTTCCCTAGCTCATGTTCTTCATGCAGTTTTGAAATTTGGTTATTGTTAGCCATTTCTCTCCTCCTTTGAGTGTTGTTCCTTTTACACGTTTGTTCAATTTCAGGATTGAATTCAACCAGTGGTTCGTTGTTTACGCTTCGCGAGTGCCTTAAATGCATGTAACTCTTGAAATCAAACAAGTGCAAGGTTCAAAATCTAGTAAAGGAGGAAGATTCAAATTATAAACAAATAGATAACAGGAATAACTAGACTTAAAGAGGCGATAAATAAAAAAGTCCCCGACAACGGTGCCAAAAACTTGATCGGTAATTTCTGCAAGTGCACAGAATCGTCCAAGTATCCACACAACGAATATTCTAAAGTCGTCTCCCTCAATGACCAATTCATTCACTAGTCAAATTAACTATAATTAATTGCATGTTATCGACAGAAAATTATAAAAGTGAATGGCATTGGGTGATTAATAAATTGTAAGTTATAACAAGAAATCAGGAAAAAGATCAATTAAGGTTTTGGAAATAGGGGTAGGGGTTCACCCATTCAAAAGATTGATTTTCACAATATGAAATTAGTTAATTGTTAGGTCATGAAAACAGTTGCACTACTATACCTATATCTTTTCTCAAAGCATACAGGAGCATTCAGCTAGAGAACACCCATTTCTCAATGTA
>JANZLX010179427.1:0-12533 GCA_025531955.1 Erythroxylum orinocense
ATTTCTGCAATTAATTTCTTAATCAAATCTATACATCTTGTTATTATCAAAACATAAGTGGAATTAATCTTGTCAACCACCATTTGTCCAACATTCATCCTAGTGGTGAGTAGTTCCAGACTGGTTGCCTTTGTCTAAAAAAATCAAATGTAAAGAACAATTAATCAATTCTCCATAGACTATCTAATTTTATATAATCACATTAATTAAACAATTAAAGGAGTCAAATTTTCAATAAATTCTTCAAGATTGCTTCCAAGATTATTTTCTGATAAGTACCAGAAACATTTTCCAAAAATTATGAAATAATTCTTCCCGCGTTCCAAAAATTCCTGTACATACTATTGCAGTGACAAATGTCAATGGCTAGACAGCATGGCTAGCTAATCCGATGTATGTATTAAACCAAATAAGATGAGGTTCATATGATAAACTCCAATCTTCTATGTTTGATCTAGCAAGTGGAAGATGGAATTATTCAATACGATGTCCAACTCACACATTGATTATTTTAGTACACAATACCAACTTTTGCCATAAACCTAGCATGAATTTTCACCTTAAACCTTTTGGTGAAATTCATGCTAGTTTTCTGCTAATTGATATCATCTTTAGTAGCTTTCTTAAAAGTTGTTTAATTTTTTTTACTCTTGATAACTTTTCAAATCACCTTAATATGATATTATTTCTAAAAAGTTATAGACAAAATTTCTAATAATGTTCGACAATGACTATAAGATGGAAACATAAAATTCTTAGCTCTCTTATTTGGGTTTAATATCAGATCTTGATATCTCTTATAAAGTGTGGTTCATCCTGATCTTGCGGAGGTTGAATGTTGTTGTTTTGATCCATCTTCGGTGTGATTCCGGCTGTAAGATACCTACAAAATAGAGAACGGCGGGCTGGGAGTTGATTCCAGGGAGGCCCCTCCTATGCTCAAGTCAGTGTTTTAAAAGAGTTTTGGCTGCTGAGAGTAGAGAAGAAACTAGGGTTGTCAGCTCATACCTCAATCTGGTAGGAATAATACCTTATATATGCCGTAGATTGCCACTAGGTTTAGGTCTTTACGTCGATCATTGTGTTTGCATGGGAGTCTAATACCTAACGGGCCGAACGGGCCGTGAACATGTGGAGATAGGCCTGGGCCTAGAATAGCCGACCCGATCATAAGCCCCCTACTCCTCGAACCTGAGCCAGGGAAGGGTTGAAGGAGTATATAAGAAACAACATGCTTCGTAGGCAGCTCTTACTAGGCCCAGTCAGTTAATTAGGATGTGATGAGGTCTACCGAGCGAGCGTAGCGTCTCGACGGTCCAGTAAAATAAATGATGGAAACGACCAATCGGCCGTAACAGTATAGCGAGTCGATCGAACATAACGGCTAGGTAGATAGGTCGTGTGTAATAGTAAGACCGATCGGCTCGTGTTTTCTGACAGGTTGTCATGCACGTCCTTCTGGCTACTGTACAGCTGTCAGGTGCGTCTTTTAAGCTATCGTGCCGTTGTAGTTTTCAGGCAACCCTAGCTTACTTCGGCTCAGATTATGCCACGTGTCCACGATGTTTCAAATGTTCACCACGCGTCAAGCATTGGTTGGAACGTCCGTTCCATTGATCTTCTATAAATACTCAGGATTGACAGACCATAGACTTTCTTCACGCTTATTTCATTCTCCGATTTCCATTTTGTTTCCCTTTGCGCCTTCTTGTTTTCAGTTTCCGGAGTTTTCTTTCCGCTGTCTTCAACTTTCCGACTTCCATCACCAAACTAGGTACGTCCTTTCTCCCATCCTTCCTCCTCACATTTCTTTTTCTTAGTGATGTCGTCGATTAGTCCCAGAGAGGGAGCTAGTCCCAGGGAGGAAACCGCCGCCAGGACCTCCCCGACTGTTGAGTCGTTAGTAGCAGTGGCAGGAGTAGAAGAAGTGCGGGAGGCCGGCGGGAACAAGGGAGCGAGTATCCGGAAGGACGGGCAGCTTGTCGAAAGTCCTCTGAATGACCCGTCCATAATGACCATGGTGGATTTAAATCATTCGATTATCAAGAACAACATTCCTGTGGCGTGAGGACCCCGACTGGCGGCCGCAGGCGAACGGATTCATAACAGTTCAGGACGGTATTTTGCTATTTCAGACAGCGTTTTCTCGATTGGTGGCGCGAAGCTCCCTTATGTCCCCATTATTGATGAAGTGTGTCATACCTTCCAACTAAGGCCAAGCCAGATTCCTCCAAACGGTTGGAGGTTTATTAATGGTCTGGCGTTGCTATATCATCATTTTGGGTGTCCTCCTTCGATCGGCGTCATGCGCCACTTCCTGCGGATGAATCAAAGCTCGATCGCTGGGGCTGGGGTCCCCCACTTTCAGTACAGAGACGCTCGTTACCGTCCTACTGGGACCGCTTCCAAAGTCCAGGCTTGGCGGACGAAGTACTTCTTTGTTAGACCGCTGGGAGCACCCTTTGGGTCTAGGCCGTGGAGGTATCCCCTGGCCGAGCAATGGAATGACATGTCGAGTCTGCTCCTAAACAGGGAAGAACGGCAGGTGGTCGATCGTATTAAGGCGCTCAGCCAATATCACTTCGATCGCCTCATCATGGGGTATCGCGGGGGGGCCTCGGCTGATTCGTTTTGAATCGAACCCCTGTCCCGAATTAGCAGGCTGGGAGAAGAAATTGTCCCTCGTGGTTGACCTCTTGTAGTTTAATTATTTTCCATATTTGTAAACGCGGGTGTCATTCTCTAACCTTTTTTTTATCTGCGCAGCCATGGCAAAAATGGATGATTTCGGCAAATCTTCTAGCTCCACTGGAGGTCAGCGTAAAGCTGGCAAGCCTTCGAAAGCAAAGGGGCTGAGCGAGAAGAGGGAGGCCAGTGTGGAAGTCGCTCGGCCTACTATTCCCGAGCAAGGTATTGCTCATCCTACTATTTCCGAGCCCTCTGTGGTGCCCGCTTTGTCTGCCGCTCCGATTAAGCCCACAGTAGTAGCCTAGTCGGGAGGCGAGGGCCTCCTTGTTATAGAGGAAGAGGAAGAGGAGGTGGAACGACCCCTCAAGAAGAAGAAGACCGTTCGAGTCATCGATCGATCGTCTTGTCCAGTGGGCCAGGACAAGGGAAAGGAAAAGGAGGGAGAGGAGGAACTTGCTTCCCTATTGAGGCAGGGCAAAAGGAAAGATCGGGCGATGAGTGCCGACAGGTGGGAGCCCACAATCAGTTTGGATAAGACTGCGTCACTTGGGAGCTTTGATGTGGTGCTTCATGTCGCCAAGAACATTACTCCCCCTATTGACGAGGAACTTATGGGTAGGCTAGATGACTCCGATCTATCCGTTCGTCTCGTCTGCCATTGTGCAAGGAGTCTGGCGTTCGCTCATGCGATGCACTGCCGCATGAAGGAGTTTTCTAAGGCAAAGGAAGAGCTTGCAGGGGTGACGGAGGAGAGAGATATTACGCAAGCTCAACTGTCTTTTTTGAAGGAGGAGAAAAAACTTGTGGAAGACGAGAGAGATTTTTTGAAAGCTCAGCGTGACTCGGGGGAGGAGGAGAAGAGCCGGGTGACTGCGGCGAAGAATGAGCTGGAGGAAAAGTATCAGGCGCTGCTGTTTGACCACGTGCAACTGAGGGGTGAGGTACGCGTTGTCAACTCTAAGGTGATGAGGGAATGAGAGCTTCAAGCCAAGTACCTTCAGGATTGCCACGAGGTAGTGCAGGCTAGGGTAAGAGCCGAGAATAGGGTGAAGAAGTTGCAAAGCTCTATAAAGGGGGAAAGAATTGCTGCGATCAAGCGATGGAAAGAGCGACACTTAGAGGAGGAGTGCCAAGAGTACGTTTGCAATGTGGCTCTTTCCATACTGAAGAACTATCACGGTGTTTGCGTCCCTGACAGGTCAGATCTTCCTTCTTTTGAGGATTACACCGAGCCCATGATTCCCCCCAGCCTCGGCCTCTCTCTGGAGGAAATGAAGGAGAAAATTGAGGGAGAATGAGAGATGGTTCCGGATGAAGAGCTAGATCTTAGCTCAGGGGATGAAGAGCAATCTCCTCACCCCTCTCCTCGTCCTGATCCTGTTTCGACGACCTCCTCTTCCCCCAGTCCAATCGCTACTAGCTCTCCTCCCCCCGATCCTTCCTCGGGTCTCATGCCGGTCATTGAAGCTGCCTTGCCGACCTCCGAAGCTACCTCCTCCGAGCCAGCTGTTGGCTCTTCCTCTCCCGCCAAGGGATAGAACACACATGGTATCTCTAGGTCTAAACCATCTGCATTTTGTCCTCGACCTATCTTTAATCACTAGATAAGTGATTATTGAGGCTTTTAGGTTTAAAGAGTTAGTCCATAAAAAGGTTATACTAAGCTACTTCAATATATCCAATTTCGTTCAAAAATTATATAGCGTAATTCATTAATTTTCCTTGCAGATTAGGAGTCCAACAGATGATATCTTAGCTACATATATCATTTAATTGAGGAGGTTGCTCAGCTAAGGTAGAGAATCCTGTAAAGTTTCCGTACCATTCACCGTTTTGTATTAGAGTTGTTACTTTGGAGTTTAAAGGTGGTCTACTTTTTAATTGTGAAAATTTCAATTTGTCTATGAGAGAGCTTGTTTCCAACCAATTATCAAATGATACCCAAGTGTTTACACCATCTCCCACTATATTTTTATGTAGGGGTATATTAAGTGCCTTAGCTTCAGTAGTTGATTCAAAATCTAGGAGAAATGGCTAGAGTTTGAAATTTGCCAGGAGTTTGAGATTTTTGAGATGATATTCATGGGACAGTTTGGTCTAAAAAGCTTCTTTATTTGCAAGGAGTCTCTAAATTCTCTTGCTCAGTAGCACCCTCTACATTGTTGAGATAGAGATGATACTCAAACCTCCTTGCTTCTTAGGAACATTAATCTCACTCAATTTAACCTTAGTTTTTTGTGGGTTCAGTCTTCCCAATCCAAAGGAAAGCTTTAACCATTCTATGAATCTCTTTTGTAACCTTATTTGGCAACACTATATGGGTTGTCCAGTGTAAATGCAAGTTACTAAGTATTGAAATAATCAGAGTTAGTCTAGCAGTATCAAATATATGTATGTTTTTCCATATGTTCACCTTGGATTTAACCTTTTCCAAGAGGGAAGTATGATATTAGAATTTGGGCTTTGAAGTGGTGATAGGCATACCTATATTTCTTAGAGAGGGAGGTTGAATACTCAAAATCGTGATTTTACTAAGCTCATTATGGTTTGTAATTATAACTTCTTTTATCAAAGTTGATCTTGAGACCAGACCAACTCGAGAATATATTCAAAATTTAAAGCAAGATGTTGATAGAGTGAGTGTCTGCTCCACTTAATAGTATGACGTCGTCTACAAAAATAAGGTGAGTTGGCCTATTTTTAAAGCATCTGTGATGGAATTTGAAATTTTCATTGCAGGTTGTAAATATGTTTGGTGCTCTGGATAGTCCCTCCATTACAATGGTGAAAAGATAAAGGGATACGGGTTCTTATTCCTCTTGCATCTTTGAAAGACTTTGACGGGATTCCACTTACAAGGAAACTGAGTAAGGATGTTTGGATGCGATTTATGTTCTATTTCATGAATACATCAGGTAAGTCCATAGCGTTCAAACAGATCTGAATAAAGCTTCAATTGATTGTGTCGAAAGCTATATAAAAATCTATTTTCAGTAAGCAACTTCTTAATCTCTTCCTAGATGAATATTCTTTCAACAATTCTTGTAGAAGTGCTATATTATCACCTACGTTCCTTTCATGAATGAATGCTCCTTGGGAAGCATCTATGATTTCCCTTAGCACATTCTTCAATCTTTCAGCAAGAAGCTTTGAAATAACTTTGTAAATTGTGTTGCAATATGAGTAGGCCTAAAATCAACGATATTCAGAGGGTGTTTCTTCTTAAGCACTAAACAGATGTGGGTGTTGTTAATTTCTCGAAGCATCTTCAAAGAAGAGAAGTACTCCGGGACTGTTTTATTGAATAGTTTTCCAATTATTTCATAGGTATGTTGAAAGAACCATACAGAAAGTCCACTGGACTAAGAACTTTGGAGGGGTGAAAACTGAATACAATCCTTCTAGTTTCTTATTCTAAAAAAGGAGTAATCAGTGAGTCTTTTAGTTTCTAGCTAATAGATCCTACTAAATTCATGTTATGTTATTAGTAGGCTGATCAGCTTGATGAGGCCCCATTAATTGAGAAAAGAAATTCCTTGCCAGATCTAGAAGAGATCTCTGGTCTGAGTGCACATTACCCCTGCTTTCTTGCAATCTGACTATTCTGTTGTTGTTTCTTCTAGAGATAAGAGTTTAGTGAAAGAATTTTGTATTAGAATCTCCCTTCCATAGCTAGTTTAATCTAGCTTATTGGTTTACGATAGATTTGTCTAAGTTAAAGGCTTGATGATTTTCCTTTAGTGAATTTAGTTCAATCATCCTTAAAACCTTATCAAGCAGTAAGTTGTAGCAATCTGCTTATGTTTGTTTTAGTTTTTGCTTGAGAGCTACATGGTTTTGAACTTTTCCGTTAGTGATAGCTTTGAGTGTAGCTCTTACCATCCTTAATTTTTGCATGAGTTGGTAAGCTTTATACCCCTCTACTTTGTGTTTCCAATAACTATTGATAATGTCCAGGAATCCCTTAATCTGAGTTGCTCCATTAAAGAATATAAATGAGGCTCTAAGCCTTCTGGTTTCATTTATGCTTTGAATAAACATATATGAATGGTCAGAGAGCATATTTTCCCTAAAATGCACAAAGGAGAGAGGTAACTTGTTAATCCACTTAGAATTTATAAGGGACCCATCTAGTTTTTTCCTTATATGCATATTTCCATGTTATTTGTTAGACCATGTGTAAAATCATCCAGTTGAGCTGAGATAAATAATTGTCATAACTTGTATAACTTTTGTAAGGATTCAAACATAATCCTATATAGTAAGGAGGTAACTGCAAAAATCTCTTATATTTTTTATGCCTTTTAATATAAGTGTGCAGGGGATAGATTAAACTATATAAGCCTTATAACTTATTGTATTATCTTCTTTATATGAACAAAAGTCATAATTTTATTATCTGTTAGGTCCCAATTCATTGTATCTTGAAAGGCACTCAAAATCATACTATTCTAAAGGTGTTAAATGAATAGTCTCATTAAAATACACACCAGGTATTTAACAAAAACCTCGCTAGAAATGTTCAAAAGGTATTTGACAAAATTTCAATGATAACTTTAGTTGTTGAAGTTATGAACATAATATGATTGAGTGTCGATGACAGTCTGTAACACAAAACAATGTGCTTAAGTTTGAATATGAGATAACTGCTCCAATGCTTTTCTAAGTTGGCATATGAGAATTAAAGATTCTAGGTAGCCTTCATTGTTGATTTTAGGAGTCTTTAAATTCCTTTTGCTATCATAGTCTGACATATTCAATTTATGATCTATATGAGGATAATAACCTAAATTCAATCTTGAAGATCCTTCTATTTTTTCCTATAGTCATATGCATTAGATTAAGCAACTGAAAGAAAGTTTCAAGATAATTGGCTCGTTAGCATATTAAGCTTTAGCTGTGGACCAGTTGACTGTTTGATCTCAGAGGCATAAGATTCCTTATAGTATTACATAGTAATGTTATTATCATCTTCATTCAAATTAATCCCAAATTCTACAACAAAGCCAAACGTAGTATAGGTAAGTAAGGATCGATCCCAAAAGCGATTTGAGTTCATCAAACATTATGTAAGAAATATTTAACAAAATGGGGGTTATGATGATGCAAAATTTTATTATAAAGAAAATAAATTAAATTCTACAAGTAGTAATGAAGGGAATTATCAAAGAAAGAAAATTAGGTTGATGGTCTTCCACCATTGGAACCATGATTGAGCATTGGTTTAAAAAAATATTATTTCAGTAATCACATATTTGATATGATATTAAATACAAATCTTTCCTTAGAATTAGTTGATCAGAAATAAATAATTTAGCTAATCTTTATTGTTTAACATCCTTAAAATTGATCTAAAATTTAATTAAATAGTAGTTCTAAGAAGAAGACAATCAAAGCAAGATAATATAACATTCGTAGTTAATTTTATCTAATTGAATACTTTACGTAGAAATTAATAATTTCTGATGCAGTAAATAAAAAGATCTAGTCGATACAAAGATTAAAGTAATTGAAACTTTTACATATTCAATATTTAATCTAAAAGCTAATTATTTCAATCAATATACTAATTGTGAAAATTAGAAATCAATCAAAAAATTATAAAAGCAAAAGTGTAGAAGAACATTATAATATATGAAAGATAAAATACTTTGCAATAGAATCCAATTATCTCTCAGTCTACAAAGTTTCAAGGGTCTTCAACTCCCTTTAACCAAGACATAGAAAGAAAGTCAATAATGGTCATAGCAACTTCTAACGTCAACTAAAGAGAAGAAAAAAGGTTTTGTAAGAAGTTAGAAAATAAAGATGGAAAACTTGGGATGCCTTTTCTCCTTCACTTAGGTTCAATTTATAGCCACTTTAACCCCATGTTTTGTTGATGTTGGGATCTTCCTATTGTTATTCTTTAGCTCCAAGAGATTATAACTTTACGAATTATTATCCTGACCTGGTCAAGATACGGTTTAAACACATTTGAAAAAGCTTTTAATTGTAAATTCAAAATATGAAAGTTGGAATTTCCAATAAGCATGCCTACTGCAAATCATAAAAATTGTTGTCAATTCTATCCCTGTAACTGCACTTTATTTTATGACAATTTGATTTGTTTAAGCTTTAACTCCACCAAGAATCATCCGAATGCAAAAAATCTTAATGTTAAAATTTATTATCTTTACTTGTCTTGTCAAAATCTTCAACACTTATCTTTTACTTGTCCTCAAGTAAATCATATTTAAAATAAATAGTACCACCAACAAAGTTTCATCAATCCATTTCTTATGAAATCAAAGAGTACTTAAAATTTAAAATTATATCCATTCAAGATTGAAGCAACAACAACACACATCACAATTAAACTTCACAAGGAACTATGCACGAGGATTAGCTAAGACAATCTCATTCTAAAACGTATAAGAAGTTTCAATGATTTTCTTCACGGTTATCACTTATTCCACTTATGTGTTTAATGGTTTGGTGTTTTGTCAACATTCTCTAAAGTAAATATTCTACCATACACTAACTTTTACACTAAATTTTCACAGCTTATAGTATACACATGCATAATTCAAATATACTCAAAAGGTAAATGAGGTTGATACCATAAATATTAATAAGGCATCTAAACATATTTAGGGAACAAACTTATAAATTGGTATCGTGATATTCAACTCACTTAGGAATGTTTAATTAATTCATATGAAGAAAATGGGCAACACATTAAATTTTCTTATTACTGACATGCTCACCCTTTTTCTAATAAATAAACAAAATAATATGAACCACAATATAGGGTAATAGTGACAATATAAGGTTTAAGTCCCATATTCCTTTAAAAAACACTTATTTAATTCCCATTCTTAAATTTATAAAAGACTTTTGGTTTAAATGTCCTATAGATATTTATGGTTTGTAAGGATGTTTAAGAAGAGATTTTGCTTTGTAATATCGTTATAACATAAAAGAAAAAGGTTACGACTCAAAGGGGCTAACTAGGGATATTGAATTAGGATGGCTTTTAAAGCTAAAGGTTATAAAACAATGAAGGCATTTTTCATTCTTTTATAGACATATATAGATGTGGTCCTAAAATAGTTCAAAGTAAGTTCTAGAGAAGTATTCATTTTATTGATACGATATTTTCAAAGCCTACAACTAATATGTCATCTATATAAAATAATAAAATCATTAATACCAAATATCTTAAAATATGTACAAAGGTCTACATTAAGTTTGTTGTAACTAAGGCTCATAATGAATGAATTAAATATCTTATAATAACACCTTGGCAATTGTTTAAGATCGTATAGAGATTTATTCAACTTCCAAATTTATTTTCTTTTTCTTTTTCTTAAAAATCTTCTGATTCGAGCATGTAAATTGCTTCTTTAAGATTTTTATAAAGAAAAGCAATTTTCACATCTAACAGCTTTATATTTAAGTGAAACATAACATATATTGTCATGATTATTCTGATTGTAATAATTCAAACCATATAGAAAAATATTTCATTCAAATCAATTACTTTCTTTTAGGTATAGCTTTTCACCATCAATCTTGCATGATATCGCTCCATTTGATCATTAATATTTTGCTTGATCTTGAATACCCATTTATTAACAATTGGCCTCTTTCCTTGTAGTAATAACATAAGTTCTTAATTTTCTTGTTTAAACTGAAGAGATTCAATTTCTTCCTACATTGTTGCCTTCAATGAGAGACATTTGGATTATAAAATGCTTGTTGGAGAGTTAATGGCTCTTTACCCTTTGTTAACATGTAGTATGCTATATTGCCATCTATTATATAATTTGAATGCTAATTTCATGGTCTTTTTATGCGATTTGATTGACAAACTTTTAAAGCTTCAAACTCGACCGCATCTTTTACATCTTGCTTCGATAATGCTTCAAATGAAGTTTGAAATTCCTTTTCCACCTACTAGTCCCTAAACTTCTTTATGAAATGTTGTTGTCTTTTTCTTTCCTTTGAAATTTATCTTCTATAAAGGTAACATTTTACTGATAATAACCTTGCAAGCAATAGGATCCCACAAGCAATATCCCTTTAGTCCGTAAAAATATCCAAGAAATACTTCATGTTTCTTTAACATTATACATCACATACATATGACTTCCAAATACATGAAAGTTGGAATAATTCACTAGCTTTCTAGTATATATCTCTATCAGCCTTTTCAACTCAATTATAGTTAATAGAACTTGATTCATCTTGTTATAAGAGTTATTGATTGTTCTTCTTAGAAAGCCTTATTTATGCCTACAACTCTCATCATTGCTCTTGTTCTTTCTAATAAATTTATATTGTTTTATTTTGTTATTCCATTTTATTGAGGAGTGTATCCAATAGTGAATTATCTCTTGATGCCTTCTTGTATACAAAATGCATCAAATACAATACTTTCATCTTATCCTTCATTATCTGTCTTCAAAACACTTTTTTTTTACTATAATAAAGCTTAACATGTGTTTTTATGATTTTGAAGATTGGGAACACATTTTCTTTTATCTTAATAGGGTACACCCAACACCTCATAGAATAATCATTAATAAAAGAGACAAATACTTTTCTCCTCCCAAGGATGGAAATTGTGCTTACTATGCATTAGAATAAACCAATTTAAGGACAACCTTGATTCTTGAATTTGATGTCGTAAATTTTACATAGTATTACTTACTTGCAACACAATGCTCACAAAAAGGTAATAATACCTCTATAAGCCTAAGGAGTTGTTTAATAAGAATCTCCACTCCTTGTTTGTATATACGTCCAAGTTTTTGATGCCATAACATTGAAGATGTCTTACTTGAACTACTTAAAATGAATAATGCTTCTACTTCTAGCAATGTCTCTTCCTTTAACTTGTGCAAATTTACACCTATTTCTCTGAATTTATAAGTTCAAGTACACCTCGAATTATCTTCAAACTTTTGCTAAAATTTTTTATTTTTCATTCAAGATCATCTAGCCATCCTAGAGATAATAAACTCTTTTTTAGGTCTTTTGTTGGATCCCGTTTCCGGAATCCAACTCCTGCTTAACAAAATACCGTCCTACTTGAGCGTGGTTCCTTGCTTAACATAATTTATCATCAAGTTTTTTTTTTCCGCTAACACATCTCACTTATATAAATAAGCAATTCATGAACAAAACTTATCCGCTCAACCTCATCCATACATAAATCATAATTCATTAACATCAAAAGAATACTGAAGTAACATTTCTAATTCCAATACATCAATAACTCAAATCTCAAATACAAAAGTTGCATGAATTAACAGTCCTTGAAAAGTGACTAATCCTCGAGTTATCCAAAACTAATTCAAAATACCACGTCAGCAAAAGGGGGTGATGCCTTGACTTGTTTTCATTCCATCTCTTGCTCAAAACCTGAAGGTGGGAAGGAAAAAAGGGGGTGAGCTTAAAGCTCCGTGGGAACAGGTTTATAACGAAGGAACAAGCAAAACTATTTTCAAAAAACTCATTACCATTGCATATTTTCGAAACCATAATAATTTCACATTTGCAAATCATAAAATGTTTATTTTTTAAAGTTCTTGGCGTGCAGACAAAATTCACAGCTTACAAAACATGAATGCATCAACTTGACAATTCATAGATGCAATGCACATCAAATGGATCAAGGGTCCATGAAACAGAATGAGGAAACCGAAGTTTGCCCCATGAACAGAATGAGTCCGAATCGGAGCTCATATGCCACTAACGGGCAGTCGGGAGAAGGCTCTTGTCGACGTGCACGTGACGAACAGAATGGTTCCACTCTCGCCCAAACAGAAGCACATAATCATGCTCAGAATCATTTT
>JANZLX010179458.1:0-12531 GCA_025531955.1 Erythroxylum orinocense
TCTGGCATACAACATGCTAAACTCAACTACATGGAGTCATATGTCAAATAGGTCATATGGATTCAAGAACAATTCAATAAGCTGTAAGATGAAAGAAGAGGATTACTACACAAGTATAGTAGCATGATTATACTCACCTCGACTGTCTCAGTGGTTTTGATTTCTTTCTACTTTTCTTGAACTTGAGAGGTACTAGGTACAACTTCTAGTTCTATTCCTTGTTCGCTTTCACAAGCTATTGGGTAACATGCATGAAAATACATATACCCTCATCAGTCATTCTCATACAAACCTCAATTCTTAATACATATCATCACAAATTCTATTTTTATTCTTAAACCAACAACATAGGTCTCATTCGTGAAGGCATAACTTCTTATACATAGGTCCAATGTTGTTCAAACTTTCCAAACCTCTAGTTAACACATAAGCTCACAATTCCTCTTTTATGACCATGCTCTAATTCGGTTATTAAGAAGATCCAAATCTCCCATTTACAATCAGCTTTAACATGCAGTCATGAGTTGGACCTTTCCCGACTCAAAATCTTATAACTCATTCATTTCTCATCCAATTAAAGTGGTTCAAAGCTTCATTTTCAACATACTCATATGACTATCACATATCCAAAGACGACTCAAAAATGATGTAAATTGGATTTATTGTGATTTTTACAAGCCTGACCTGTTTCTATTCTCTTCTGTATCACTAAGGTTAGTAACAACCTTCACTCATTCAGCCATATCTAACAGAATACTCATCCAATTAAAATGCCCTTTCTACAGCACTTAGAGCACAAAATTTGGAGCATTTAGTAAGAGAACTCAGCATCAAATTCTAACTCTAAGGTCCTCAAACAATTAACTTTCAGTTCTCATTTCAATCTCGCTAGTATTCTGAACCAGTACCAATTCGGGGCCTATTACACTTATTCCGCTCACCCTAAAATCGTGAGAAAATCAGGGAGACAGTAGACATCTGGATCTACAACTTCTATGTTTTAAATTTCTCCAGATTCGTACGTTAAACAGCTTAAAAAAAAGAACAAAGAGAGCTACGAATCTGTCCCCATGAAAGCTTAACCTTCAAAACCCTAGGTTTTGATTTAACCCCCCAAATCCATATACACGAAATTTCTTCTTGTTTAAGTGTCATTGGACATCAAAAAACACAGATCTATTATCCAACTCATGCATTCCCTCAAATGGGTTTCACAAAAGAAGAGAAAAATCAAACTTTAATCCATAGATCTAAGCAAAGGAATGGAGTCTTACCTTTTTAAACCACCCAAATGGCTTGATTCACCTTCTTCTTCTTATTACAAAGATTGAAAAAAAACTTGGAGGAGCTCCCATGGAGGTGTGGTCGTGAATGAGGGAGAAAGAGGAAGACAAAGTCTTTTGTCTTATGTGCATTTGGCTTCTTATATAAGCCTCTTTTCCATTTAATTACAAAATTGCCACTCTTAAATTGGTTCTTTAAAATCTGCCCGAACAACTTCCTGTGACCACCGAAAAATATCATACATCATTAATTTGATGCCACTAAAATTATTATTCACTGCTCTAGTTTTAATGACATCAGTCTGAAATATCGATTTATTTCGGTGTACCGGGTAATCTAGATACCGAGTATTACATTTTGCATTGTTGCGATCGTGCTCATTCACGATCATGATTTTGGCCATCAACTAACGAAGTCGTGATTGCGATTCGTCATGATCACAAAATCTAGTGAACAATAGCTAACCTCCATAATTTTCAATCCAAAAATGCAAAAATTTCAAAATTTATATCATTAAAAAGCTAAAAGAAAGATTACAACTTTCATGTAGACAATTTTGTTAAAATCTCCCTAGAATTAATGTAATCCCGTCCCCTATATTAAGGGTTAGAACTTAGATTTCAATAATGGAGAAAATAGCAATGTGAGAGTTAGAAAAAAGAAGAAGGCATCTCATGCTCATGCATAATGTTAGCATACATGCTTTTGAACTTGAATTTCTGTATATATGGAAATAATTGTAATGCACCTGTGAAACTTCCATGAATAAACGGTACTGATCTAGATATATTTTGACAAAATTGTCTTCATAAAAGTTGTAGATCTTTCTTTTAGCTTTTCATTGATATAAATTGCAATTTTTGGAGCTCTAGATCAAAAGTTATGGAGTTTAGAAGT
Source organism: Erythroxylum orinocense (assembly GCA_025531955.1). NCBI lineage: Eukaryota > Viridiplantae > Streptophyta > Magnoliopsida > Malpighiales > Erythroxylaceae > Erythroxylum > Erythroxylum orinocense. Next base: position 2,182 of record JANZLX010179458.1, read on the forward strand.
TGAGTTTTGGTGAATAAGAATTGCACCATTGGCATAAGCACGACAGTGACTTTTGGGCTGCAAAATGGATTTGCACCATCGTGTATAAGCACGATGGTGGCTTTTGATTATATATTGGAATTGCACCATCATGCACAAGCACAACGGTGACTTTGGAAGTTTGAAATGCATAATAGCAACATTAGGGGTTAAATAGCGGAAATCGTTATCGTGCACGATAACGACTTTGAAGTTTTCGGGGGTGATGAACATTGATGGGTTTTTGGCTATATCTTCTTCATCCAACGTTCAAATGACTTGGTTCTTGAACCATTGGATACGTAAGACATTGCTCTACCTCTTCACCAAAATTTATAACAATCTGAGATAAATTGAGAGAGATTGAGTGGAAAACATGGGACGGGTGGAGTGAGTGTGTTCAGTATCTTATTATCTCTCACCCCCATGTGTTCAGCATCTTATTATCTAAGTGTGTTCAAATATGTTATCCTGTTAATAATTACTGTGATTATTATTAATTATTATATAGTTTGGATGAGAGAAAATTATTTCGTCCTATTAAAAATAATTTATTTTGATATGACAAATAGTCATCATAGTATAATAAATCAATTATATTAAAAATATATATGTAATAATGTTAGCATACAAATTTAGCATATAGTTACTTGATGGAAGTTGAGCGTAGTATGTTGTTTTAGTATAACAAGAATGCAAAAATCTTTGAGGTATAGCTTTCAGATTTCTAAAAAAATTGAATGATTAGAAAGTTAAGAGATAGAAGAACAATTTTCTAGAAGATAACTAATAATTATATAAAATTTTATTATTTAATCAATGATTTAAGCATTAAGTCATTAAAACAATTTATTATCTATAATGTAATATATACATATATATAATATAATATAAAATTAAACATTGCAATAAAAAAACAAGAGAGGGTTATAATCCAAGTAATTTAAAAATATCAACGGCCGTGAATTTACAACAAAAAAAAACAATCATATGGATATGGAGAATCATATCGAGGTTTAAGATAATATGAAGTAAAAGCACAAAAGGTACAGAAGTCATTTGATCAGTTCATTTTGACAAAAAAAAGTTTATGAAAATTTAGGTTTTTTGTTATTGCGATCACCGTCTGCATCTGATTATGGCGTAGATTCAATATTGCTGATAATTATATCTGTATGTGACCGCGAACTATTTTTAGTATGGCTGAATCTTTTATTAAAGCACTGTCTGACTGATGAAGAAGATTCAACAATATACTCTAAAGATACACAAAATCAAAGTATATTAGCCACGTGATATAAGGTGAGATTATTAAAAAGAAAATGGTAGATACATAAATAACAAATGATCACGGTAAAGATGAAATAAAAATAAGGACAAATAAAAAAAATACCTGAGATAGGTAGAGGTGTAATTTCAGCATCGTCATGTTAATCATCAGTTGAAAGTTGGTCATCTTTTGCGAGCAAAAGTGAAGGCTTTTGTAGTTTATGATCATCAATTTTGTGGTAGTAAACAACAGTAAATCGTTGCATTACATCCGATGATTGAATGTTTGCTAGTTTGACATGGAGAAAAAATGTGTCGCTTTTCAATTCTATGTGCACCTTCTCTAAAGGGAGTTCCATGTTCTTATTATGCAAACCTAAAAATTGTCAACTGTCAGTGAAATAACTATATAAAGATAATTGGTGGCATATTAAATTGGAAACGTAAAAGAAAAATAAATGGAAAAATATAACCTCATTGTAATATTGCATAGCTTCAACGACGGTGAAATTGAAAATTTTTTCCGTCAAGTTGACAAAAATGGAAGCTATGATAGTTGCTGTTTTGTCAGTCAAATCTATGTCATATCGGCACCTATATAAAAACGTTAGAATAGAAAGAAAAAAAGATTTTATATGTACAACAAAATATATGTAAGTAAAAAGGAGACGAGTGTGAGTTAAAAAGTCACACCCATGACATGCAAATAAAAAAGGCACCTAAAAAATTCAAAATCCAGATGGGAAGGAAAAAGTTAGTAAATTGAAGATTGAAAACAGAAGATGGAAACCTCAATTCAGCCTTAAGTTTTTCTCTGCAAGAATTGCAAGTGAACAAAACTCCGTATGCAACAACCGTAGAGCGAAAATATTTCTTGCATGCCATATACAAGTATTTTTGCAAGATGTTTTGAAAGGAATTTTACCTTTAATCCATAATATCTGGAAATAACCTATAACAAGATTTCGATTAAAAAGTTTTAAATGAAATATTGGATAAGAATATATAGATGTAGTTACCTTGCTGACAGAATTTAAGAACATGATTTTGGTGATTTTCTGATGAGATCCGGAAGATATATCAGGATTATATCTGAGGTAAGATCACTCGTTGATAAGGTTTTTAATTTCCTTATGATTTCGTCGTGCCCTATAACATAATAATTATAAACACGAAAACATAAAAATTTTATAAAATTTCTATATAATTTGTAGCATAATAATTATAAATATGAAAGCATCATAATTTTAAAATTTTTTGACATAATGCTATTGACTGTTGAAGTGAAGATCTACAAATTGATATAGATCATTGGACAAGAGATGTTGCAGCTAAGATAACGCATTACCAATTTTTAAGATCTGCAACTTTGTGTATCGATGGATCAATGAGAATTGTTGAGTCGAACCACGTCGATAATGCAACACCTAACATTTTTAATTGTAACTTTAAGATAAAATAAAAAGATAAATAATAATAGGTAATATTATGAGGAAGGAAAAAATACCATTATAGAAGTTGACTTTTAGTCTTCTACACACAATAACTAGATAAGAATGTAGGGATTCAGTAATACATCAACCCTCGTTATTAACAAAAGAATTCTACAGTGACAGTACAATCGTTTGGTGTCTAATAAAAAAAGAAAATGTTAGAAAAACAAAAAATTTATCTCAAATTCATGCAAAATATAAAGAATAACAGAGAATTAAAATTTCTCTTTGTTAGTGATAACAAATTTTTGCATAGTTGAAGTTCTTCCATCTTTGACGATTTCTTTTCTATCCAACACTTCAATAACGGCGACTAAAATATCTATCACGTGTTAAAGATAAATATAATTAGATACAATAAAAAATTTGTGAACATTGTATAAAGAAATATATTAAGGATCTAACCAACTGATTTCTGCTTGTCATTTACACAGCCTATGAGATTGCTGAAAGGTGTTAAGTTAAATTTGACGAGGATGATTGTTTCATTTTTTGGCACAGGTTCAATGAAAGTGCAGCTCGTAATAATCCATTGTATTTTCAAATTTTCAGTTTGGTACTAAGGCGGAAATGATTTTAGAATCGCATTAGAAATAATATATTTCTTACATAACTATAAAATGTTGCTCATTCGTTGGATATCATTGTTGAATATGATACCCTCAACTTGTGATCCCTGTTAATAGTAAGGAAATTATTAATAGTTAAGATAAAACAATGTAAAAGGAAGAAAGCATAATTGTTATACCTCAGAATCAAAGAAGATAAACTTTTGTCTTTTTGATGGTGTAGCAAGTGAAGTGACAATATGTTGTTTTTCTTGGACTATTATTTCACAAGACCACCATTGAGCTCCAGGTAAAATATCCTTAATCAATAAACGGTTTTCCATGCTAAAAGAATATGTTTAATGAATAAGTAAAGAGAAAGAATTTTTTACATGAAATGAAATTATATCAAGTGACAAAAGAAATAGCTAACATACCGTTTAAGAACTCTTATCTTTTATAATATGACTAATTGAAAATTTTCACGAAAAACAATATTTCTTATTTTTTGATCAAAGTTTAAAGATTCAAAAGTTCCAGGACTAATCAGAACTTCAATTGATTCAGGAGTTCGAGCTCTTGATAGAGCCACATATAGTTGTCCATGTGAGAATACAAGTTGACGGAGATAAATTCCTACATGATCAAGTGTTTGACCTTGAGATTTGTTTATGGTTATTGCAAAACACAAACGAATTGGGAATTGTGTTCTGACGAAAGGAATTCCATTTTTTTCGTTTTCTGAAGATTGTAAAGGAATTTTAGGTATAAAAATCAATTTTCCTTTGTGAGGTCCAAACATAATTTCTGTAGAAATTGTATGATCTTTTAATTGTCTTCATATCAACCTTGTTCTATTGCTTAGTCCCTCAGTGCAAAAATTGTATGATCTTTTAATTGTCTTCACATCAACCTTGTTCCGTTGCATAGTCCCTCAGTTGGATTAAGTTTCTGAGTAGCATAATTAGAGAGCCTTCTTTGAGAAATAGTTTATGTGGAGGTAGCCTTTTAGGATTTAAAGAATTGAGAAAATCTTTATAATCAGTTTGATGTCTTCGGTCAATCATCTTGTCAAAACTCATATATGAATGCATATTTCCTGACAATTTTTGAATCATCATATCATTAATTTCATCAACATGGTTGTTTTTTGATACAGATTGAATGAATATAAACTTAGGTCAGGGAAGACATTTTCAAGTAACCTGGTGAGGATAACGACATATAAGAAAAATGTAATAGCAATTGTAAAAAAGGATAGTAAAATATATAATGAAAATATATTGAACTGTTAAAAGACCCATCCTTGTTATCATAAGGAATAATCAATTCTTTTGGCAAGCATATTTGATCTTGCTCATCCATTGGCTCAGTGCCTTCTCTAACTCGCAATAAAAAATTAGAAAAAGTTGGATTTGATACAGCTCTCATATTTATCATCAAAGAGAATTTACACATGTGTGGCCAAAGATGTGAATTTAGAAGACTTAAATCAATGAGTTGTTGTTTTGTCCCTTAGTCAATAATTGGCAAAGTTTGATGAGAGTCGCCACTAAATACAACAATTTTTCCTCCAAAAGGCTTATCAGATTCCATTATATCTTGAAGTAAATTGTTAAACGCTTCAATGGCTTCTCGTTTTTCCATGGAAGCCTCGTCCTATAAGATAAGACTAGATTCAAATATCAATTTTGCAATACTGCTTTGTTTGCTTAATTGACAAACTTTTTGCTTTGACAAATCAAGCAGGATTTTAAATCTTGAGTGAGCTGTCCTAACACCTAGAAGGATTAATGCTGCAATGCCCGATGTGGCGACAACAATTGCAATATGCCCCTGTGATTGTAAATTTACAAGGAGAGCTCGATATAAGAAAGTTTTTCCAGTTCTGCCAAGACCGTCAATAAAAAAACTTACACTAGCTAAAGTCAAAATTGAATTCATTATTAAATCAAATATGTGCTTTTGCTCATTGTTTAACCTTGATTGTAACAATAGGTATTCTAGATCAATCTGTACATTCATTTCACTTTGCACTACCTTAGTTTGTTGTTGATGATAATCAACATGAAACTGATGATCAATAAAATGATAATTGGCCAAGCTTTTCCCTATTTGTTCTGGAGATTTATTAATATCTTGAAGGGTCATTTTTGTAACGTCATTAGATGTATACGTATTATAGGAACAAGAAGCATACTAGTAGTCAGAACAAAGGTCATCCTTGAAAGTTTCCCAGAGCTGCTTAGGATTTGTCGGTGAATAATAGAACAAAAGTGTAGCAAATAAAATTCTAGGGATGCTGGCATTTGAAAGATGACAGCTTCCTCAAGTGTTTGTTCTATATAAGAGTCAAATGCTAGCAATCCCAATTACAGTGCAGCCTCCCTGAAACAGCTAATCTTCTGACCATCAACAATTAATAAGTCATCAAATGATGTTGGTCCTTTAATATGTGTGAGTAATAATCTCAAGTAATATCTTTCTCCTTATCGAGGGTCAACAGTAACCAATCTTCCTATTACTTTTCTTCGGCTTCTTTCCGACCATGTTTTTATTTTTCAATTTCAAACCAAATGTTTTGGGAAATCTCTATATAGACATTTCATCTCTACAGCTTTTTTATTTTTCAAATTCATCTTGAAAAATTCGATCAGCATTGTTTTTGAGAAGTCGATATTTCTCAACAAATAAAACAAATCATCATTTTTGTCAAAGGAAACAAACTGTTGATTTAGGAGGTGAACTTGTAGTATGTAAACCGATGGATTAATCTCTGCTAGACGAAATTCATATATGTGCCATAAAGCTTCGGGAGGTGAAATCCAACGACCTTTTTTTAAATCACTGATTTCATCAATATTACTTGTGTTCTCTTGATCGGCGATGCTAAAGTCCTCAAGGTCAGAGCCCTTAAAGACATATTTGTATAAATACTTAACAAGCTTCACAGGTGAACATATTTCAACATTAATGTGACAATCAAGTAGCAATAAAAGATATAGATTATGAGGAACCACCCACTTATTATCAACCTCATGTCTGCAAATTTTTGCTTTCCTTCCATCATCTCTTCGTCTATAGTACGGATATCTGTCTTCAACATGAACAGTAAAAGGAGTAAAATTCTTTGGATAATGGTTTTTACATACATCATTTCTCATACAAGGACAATATTTGTTCATAAAACCATAAGGACCGTGGATCATATGCTTAATGACAAGAGAATATAACCTAGAATTTTGATCAAGATTAGATATTTCAGCAGATATGATCCGATTATAAGAATCTAGATTTAGCAACTTAAAATGTGGCTTAAGTATCATCAGTAAATGAGCATGAGGGATTTCACGCTTCTAAAATTCAATAACGTAAACAAATGCGGAGACATCTCCGAAGATTTGTTTTTTAATTAACTCATTTTTTAGAATTTCAAATTTAGCTCTGAATACTCTATCCAATAAATCTGTTCTATCTTGTTCCTTTTTCATGAAATTTAAGATTCTCTTGTATTTCTTTTCACATAGGGCTGTAAGTTATAGTGAGGAAAACATCTGGTTTACCATATTTTTGTAATAGAGCCATTGCATGGAGATAACATCGTTTCATGTCCTTTAGACCGCCGATAAATGAATTTGGGAGGACAATTCGACAGCCAATTCTAGAACCTTCAGTTTGACCAACATTAATGTTATCTAAAACACCTTGTAAAATTTCTGTTCGTATCTCATTTTGTTTTTTTCTATGGAAATCAAATCGGGATGTTTCAATCTTTATATAAGTACCAACAATGAATTACTGAAGTAGTCTTAAGCTATGGAGGAGCATGGATTCGATTTGAAGTCGATAGCAATAATATTCTCTAGCAGAAACTAAACCAACTTTACAATGTCCTTCTTCAACAGCTAGTAATAATAAAAATAAAATTGATAAATAAAACCATGCAATTAAATAAAATTTGGAAAATGAAAAAATAAAAAGACAAACTTACCTATGTTTTCGAGAGCGGATAATTCAGATGGATTAGTTAAAGAGTGGAGAGAAACATTGGTTCCTTCATCTAAAACATTGGTCCTGTTTCTTTATGGAATTAATTGCTTAAGGCCACGATGCCTTCCAGATTCACCGAGAGGAAATAAAAGTGGATATTGAACTGGGTTATAACACGCATAGTAAGATTGAATTCTATAACTTGTACCTGAGTGAGCGTAGACTTGGATGTAAGGAGATTTATCATTTTATTCATCATCAATTTCAGTCTATATAGCAGCTACTTGCGATGCAGTAGGAAGATTATAAATACGTTGATCAAGGTCGGGATAACATCTGAGAATTATTTCGTGATTCTCAAGTGACAAAATATCTCTAAGATTTCAAAAGAACTTGGTATAAGGGTTATCTTGAAGAACTGCTGATGGCGCATCAAACCAGCAAAAATATATTCCTACTCTAGAACAATTAAGCGAGCAAAGTGGTGAATAGGGTCGAACCACAGAGACCAATGTAGCAATCGTTTATTTGTGTGGAAATAATAAAATAAAATAAATAATAATAATAATGAAAATAATTGATTTAGGAATGATTAATTTTAGAACACGAAATCACGCGAAGGAAATTAAAAATAACGATTGAAAATAATATAAAGAAAAGTCTAGCCAAGGTACTCTTCTGTTTGATACTGTAATTCAATCACAGACTCAAAAATATAAATTATGTTCATCCTTATGAACAAATTTATAGTAGACAGTGAACAACATATATCGACCAATCCATTCATAATTATTTGATAACCCCGAGTAAAGCTCCGCAAATTATTACCCTAACCAGTTAGACTATTCCCGAGTAAAGCTCCGCAAAATATAATCTATGGTAGCGATAAACTCTAATGGACCTTTGTCTTAACCAACAGAATCAGAAAAGCCGCAATCTATTTAGAATAAATTATTTAATCTCATTAGTTTCTTAATTGAAATTAATTCACCACTTCGATAGACAGCAATCACAAATTAACTAATCTATTCGGTAATTTATCACCAAATAGATCAATTAACAGGCCTCATTAATCAACAAATATGACGATAATAAATCGATTAAAGTGTAGAGATCAAACAAACATAAGAGATAAACAAAAGCAATTAAATCAAGGGAGTCTCACAAATTACATAAATCAAACGTTGGATACTTTGTCTAGATTAAAAGGCTAGCCACGCATAGCACTATTCTCTATCTACTGTAGCTGATTTGATCATTTAATGTTAGAGTGTCCACAATCTTCACGCTTGTGACCAAACCAGCTCAAAGCTCTCCTAAAGCGCACTTCAACATTAGTCCACGCCTGCAGCTCAAGCCACCAAAAACCCTCGCCTCTGCTGTCATCCCCTCTCTTTTTATTTGTGATAAATATATATCTCCCAAAAGTTGTCGTCCACTCTTGCACTTAAAACCTAAATTTGAGTCTATTTTGGGATTCTTCATGGGTAGAGCTATTCTTGGATTTCTTTTGGGCTTGATCTAAATCGACATGGGTCTCTCTTCAAGTCATTTATGGACTGGTTCGTCGCTACAAGCAATTCAAAATTGGCCCCAAACTCTGATCATTCTCGGACTACTTATGTTGTCTTATTTCTGGACCAATTTCGACTAACCATAAAACGTAAAATATAGAAGTTACACAGTTCAAAATTGGTCATCAAAAAGATCATTGAGTCAGCTTCAATTTGAGCTTTGGATCGTAGAAATCCAACGGTTGGATCTTTAGATATGAATTTTTGAAGCACAAGAGGTCAAACTGTACGTCTCCAACTTTACGTCAGTTTTAAAAAACTTACTGCTCTCAAATGACAGCTCCAAAAATTTTGAAACTTGGTGGAAACATTCTTCAATGAGTCAAGATTATGCCTTCCAAATCTTAGATTTTTGTAATGTACCAATCCTGAGATAAAAATTCCCAAAGGTCCAAAGGTCAAATCTGCCAAAAACTGAAAAACAGTGTTAATTTCAACCTATTAAGGACTTTTTGTATTTTTTGTGGCTAAAGCTCTAATAATTATAAAAACATGATAAATAGGCCATAGTTATCCATGAAACACACCCTATATACTAAATATAAGGATCTAAAAATATATAAAAATATGATTGCATCAAAATCCCCCACACTTAGCTCTTGCTCATCCTCGAGTAAGGTTAAAAACATAAATTTTGAAAGCCTAAGAAAATCGAGAAACTAAGTATGGATGCAAAAAAAAAAAAAAAGCAAATGTAGGGGACATTTTCTTAAGTGTCAAAGTTTTTCTCCCAATCTCCCAACAACATCAAAGATATACAAGGATTATAAATAAGAAGGAACCCTTGACATTTAATCCATAAAAATAATAAACTCACTTTAAATGTAAGAGTTAAGTAAGATAACACAATAGACTTAGAGGAAATATACACCATGTCAAAATAATAGGTCCTCTCATTGTCATACACTCCAACACTTAAGTGTTTATGAATCACATATGTTTTCACTCTGATAAATTCAAACAATGCAATGCTCTACCATAGGCTTGTTCTTCAATCTTGAATACACTACTAAGTATTACATGCACAACATAAATCAAAAGGTCTTAAATAAGGATGAAACTTGGCTAGGATAGGGGTAAGGTAAAAGAAAGGTAAGAAAAGGCTAAGTATCAGAGTAAGTAGAGCATAACAGGTAATCAATAACACATATGTGCGTATCCTGCATATCATCAAACAATTAAGCACATCTCTCTCTGTTTTTTTTCCTTTGAACTTTCATACCCCAAACATTTATCAATCAAGCACATGGGGAATCCTTTTCTTTCTTTTCTCTTCTTAGCCTCAAACTTTTTTCATTTTTTTTCTTTTGTTTCTTTTTCTTTTTCTTTTTCTTTTGTTTTTTTTCGATTCCTTCCCCATTGACAACAAGTACAATACAATTCATATACCACTGATATTCCTATATGCGCAACCTTCACAAGTTTAACTCAACAAGCATGCTCTACTAACCATGATAA
>JANZLX010179476.1:0-12528 GCA_025531955.1 Erythroxylum orinocense
TTCCTTGAGAGTCGACCCGAGGTTCAGCTACGCTGCAATCCTTGGTATAAATTTATTTGACCGGTTTCCAAGGTCGAGTTTCTTAAATCGACGACAAAGCCGCGATCAGAAAGTGTCTTGAAGAGTTAGGTTGAAACTGCTAGTGTTGGCATGGGAGGACTTCCTCACTGCTTATAAGAAGAAGTATCTGTCTGAGGTGTACATTCAGTAGAAGCAGAGGGAATTTCGGAGTCTCACCTAGAGGGAGATGGCAATTAGTGAGTACGAGCTCCGCTTTACATAGCTGTCACGGTATGCGGCAGAGATGATGCTGAGTGAGGCAGCTAAGTGCCGTCCGTTTGAATCAGGACTACACCTAACCATCTTGGAAAAAGTGGTGGTGCAGAACTTCTGTGACTTTCAACAGCTGGTTGAAGCAGCACTGAGAGTTGAAAATATTGAAAACATAAAGAGTGTTGTTAACAAAAAGAAGAAAGGCAGAGAATAGTCTAAGAATGGAGGCGATGCTCCTATGTCAGAGAGGAGTGCCAAGACTTTTCCTGCACAGTCTGAGGAGAGGAATAGCGGAGTAAGCAGGCCTAGACAGATCAAAACTGTCTCACATCAAGTCTCAACAGTTGGAGGCAGTAGGACTCAACAACTGGAGGCAGTAGGAGGGAAGATGGGGATAAACCGCCCATTCCCAAATGTAAACACTGCGGAAGGTTTCACAAAGGGGAATGTTATCGACTAATTGGAGCATGCTTCAATTTTGGGGAGAAAGGACAGATGGTAAGAGAGTGCCCTCAGAATCCAAGACATGAGAGAAGTTAGATGCAAGCTTCAAAGAGGGCCGGGATAGTGGGACACAGGACAGTGACGGAGGTAGGCAGTAGAAGTTCTGATGCGGTCAAGAAGGTGAACCCTCCAGGGAGACCGAGGGAACAAGCACCAGCTAAAGTGTTTGCTATGATAAGGGAGGATGCAGAGACAGCTCCAGAAGTTGTAACTGGTATGATTAATTTATTCGATGAAGATGTTATTATCTTAATTGATCCGGGTTTTACTCATTCGTTTGTGTCATTGAGTAGAACTGTGCATGATAGAGAATTGAGCCCATTGGATACTCCTTTGATGGTGAGTACTCCAATCAGCCAATGTGTTATTAGTAGTCAAGTATATAGAGTTTGTGAGATACATATTGGAGAGGAACAATTAATGGTGGATCTAATGCCATTGAGGATGGGAGGACTAGATGTGATTTTGGGGACGGACATCTTGGAGAAATATAATGCCAACTTGGATTACAAACAGAAGATCGTGGAGTTCAAAATTGGCAATGGTAGAAAGGTAGTATTTATGGGGGACAGAAATATGAGTCTAACTAGAATGGTTTCAACTTTGACAGCAGAAAAACTAATGAGGAAAGTATGTGAAGCTTTTTTGGCCTATGTGGTAGACACAAAGGCAGATGGAGGGAAGTTAGAAGAAATAATTATGGTCATGGAATTTTTGGATGTCTTTCACGAGGAATTACCAAGACTACCACCCCCTAGGGAAATTTAATTTCCCGTTGAACTTCTTCTGGGAACAATGCCATTCTCGATTCTACCTTATAGAATGGCTCTGGTGGAATTGAAAGAGCTTAAGGAGGAGTTAGGAGATTTACTGGAGAAAGGTTACAAAAGACCGAGCTCTTCACCATCGGGAGCTCCAGTCCTTTTTGTAAAGAAGAAAGATGGATCGTTGAGGATGTGTGTGGACTACCGGAAGCTCAATCAGGTCACCATCAAGAACAAATATCCGCTCCCACACATCGATGACTTGTTTGATCAATTGCAAGGGGTAAAAGTCTTTTCTAAGATGGATTTGAGGTCATGTTATCACCAATTGAGGATAAAGGAGTATGATGTGTCAAAGACTGCTTTTAGGACACGATATGGCCAGTTTGAGTTCTTGGTCATGCCTTTTGGATTGATGAATGCACCTGCAGCTTTTATGGACTTGATGAATCGAGGCTTTAAGTCCTTCTTAGACCAATTTATCATTGTCTTTATTGATGATATATTGGTTTATTCTAAGAGTGATAAGGAGTATGAGGAACATTTGAGGGTTGCCTTGGAGACTTTGAGGAAGAACGAGCTGTATGCCAAATTCGATAAATGCGAATTTTGGCTAAGAGAAGTAGTGTTTCTTAGACATGTGATTTCGGAGCATAGAGTATATGCGGATCCGAGAAAGATAGAAGCAGCTGTGAAATGGGAAGCACCTAAGAATATATCATAAGTGAGGAGGTTCTTGGGTTTAGTTGGGTATTACAGGGGGTTTGTGAAGGGCTTTTCTATAATAGCAGCTCCACTTACCAAATTGATAAGGAAGAACCAAAAGTTTATATGGACAGATGAATGTCAGAAAACCTTTAAGGAGCTTAAGTATCGATTGACAAGTGCACTGATTTTGACTTTGCCTTTGGGTAATCATGGATACATAGTGTATAGTGATGCCTCGAGGAAGGGATTAGGCTGTGTGTTGATGTAAGGAGATAAGGTGATTGCTTATGCTTCTAGACAACTGAAACCTTATAAGATGAATTATCCGACGCATGACTTGTAGTTGGCCGCCATAATTTTTCCAATGAAGATTTGGAGACTTTACTTGTATGGAGTCACCACCAGGGTGTTTACAGGCCATAAGAGTCTTAAGTATCTGATGAGTTAGAAAGAGTTGAATTTGAGAGAGAGAATATGGTTAAAGCCATTAAAGGATTATGATTTAATGATTGATTATCACCCAGGGAAAGCTAATGTAGTAACGGATGCACTAAGTAGAAAATCAACTATGGCACATGTGGAGACAGTGTATATTCCTTTGTTGAAGAAATTAGCCAAACTCAGAGTGACATTGAGACAAGCTGAATCAGATTGTATATTGGCTAACTTTAGAGTAAGGTCAGTATTGAATGAGAAGATCAAGGAATTGCAAGAAAGGGTGAGTACTTGAGCAGGCTCAGAGAAGAGATAAAAAATGGTAAACCTTATGAAATAGAGGTACGGGAAGATGGATTGATGGTGGTAGGAAACAGATTATGTATTCTTGATATGCAAGAGTTGAAAGACGAGATTCTTAATGAGGCACATAATGCGCCTTATGTAATGCACCCAGGAAGTACAAGAATGTATAAAAATCTGAAAGAGCATTTCTGGTGGAAAGGGATGAAGAAAGAAGTTGCAGAATATGCTAAAAGATGCTTAATGTACCAGCAAGTCAAGGCTGAGACCAAGCACCTTCAGGCAAGCTTAAACCTTTGTCGATTCCAGAATGGAAATGGAAGAAGATTACGATGGATTTATTGATGGGATTGCCAAGAACCAGCAAGAAGCATGATGCAATATGGGTGATTGTGGATAGGCTAACTAAGTCCGCACATTTCTTGCTAATTAGACAGACGAATTCTTTGAATGTGTTGGCCAAGAAATACATGGATGAGATAATAAGACTTCATGGGATTCTAAGTTCGATAGTCTCAGATAGAGATCCTAGGTCCACCTCTAGGATTTGGGAAAGTTTATAGGAGGCTTTAGGTACTAAGTTGCACTTTAGTATAGCTTTCCATCTATAGACTGATAGACAATCGGAGAGACCGATCTGGACTTTAGAGGCAATGCTGAGAGCTTGTGTTATGGATTTTAAAGGCTCATGAGATGATCATTTTCCTGTAATAGATTTTGCTTATAATAATTCCTATCACTCGGGAATTCAGATGGCACCATATGAAGCTCTTTATGGTAGGAGGTGCAGAACTCCTATTTGTTAGGATAAGGAAGGTGAAAGGAGGCTTGTAGGACCTAAGTTGGTGCAAGCCACTGTTGACAAGATTAAATTGGTAAAATAGAGACTTAAAGCAACTCAAGATAGAATGAAGAGCTACAAGGATGCGCATAGAAAAGAGATGGAATTTGCAGTTGGAGACAAAGTGTTTCTTAGAGCTTCTCCATGGAAAGGAGTTTTAAGATTTGGTAAGAAAGGCAAGCTAAGCACAAGGTATATAGGCCCTTATGAGATTATTGAGAGGATTAGGCCTTTAGCCTATAAATTACCTTTGCCAGCGGAATTGTCAAAGATTCACAATGTTTTTCAAGTGTCGATGTTGAGGAAGTACCGATCAGATCCTTCACATATATTTCAACCTTCAGAGGTTCAGCTAACGGAGGATTTGACATATGAAAAGCAGCCAGTAGAGATTTTGGATTCGAAGGAAAAGGTTTTGAGAAACAAGGTTGTGAAACTAGTTAAAGTCTTGTGGAGGAACCATTCGACAGAGGAGGCAACATGGGAGCCTTTGGAAGCAATAAAAGAGAAGTATTCTCATCTCTTCAATGATTCAGGTAAGAATTTCGAGGACAAAATTCTTTTAGGGGAGGAGAGTTATTGGATCTTGAATTTTTCTACATTTCTTATAAATTGCTTAAATAGTTATTTATGTTGTTTGTTGGTTTAATTTAATTTATTTTATTTTAGAATTGGGTCATTTATTATGTAGGCTTGAATAAAGATTGAAAATTTGAGGGAAGGACTAGAAATTGAATTTAGAATAAAGTTCTAGGATTAAGTTACATTAAGTAGTTAGTAGGCTGGTTAAATGAAAGAGTAGAGCCATAAAAGACAAACAAGGGTAAAATGGGAAAGACCTTGTAAGTGGGGAGTAAATTTGGAAGAAAAGGAGTAAAAAGGAGACTTGAATAAATGAATTAGAAGAAGAGAAGAGAGAGGATTGTGAGCTGCCAAGGAGGAGAAGAAGAAAGCGTAAGGGAGAGAAGAAAAGAGAAGAAAAATTGAAAAACTAGGGAAAAAGGAAGGAAATTGTGGGAAGAAGAAGAAATCAAGGCATTCAAGGTAAGTTCATCATCTTCTTCATGCTTTAGTAAAGAAATAGGTTATGGTATTGTGAATGAGAAGTTGTAGAGAGAGAAAGGGGTTGTGTTGAGAATGTTTGGGGGAAGAAGAATATGGAGAGATCTATTGGGTTTTTGGGTTTCTAAGCTAGGTTTTGAGTTTTCTAACCTAGATGGACTATGGGTAGGTTAAGTATGAGCTTGATTAGGGTTAATTTCTTTTGTTGTGATTTTGGAAATTTTGAGAGATTTCTAATTGAATTGGACTTGAATGAGAATGTTGGTTGTGTTAAGGAATCAAAGATAACCTATCCAAGAATAAAAGGAAGGACACAATTGAATTTGTATGTCAAGAGTTATAAGGTAGGTAATTTATTTATAGTTACTGTGTAATGAGTAAAATGCATTGTTTGTGTATTGTGTGTTAAATGGCTTGTTTGGAATGTTGTATTGTGGAAATTGCTTCAGAATGTATGATATGTTGATAAGAATTGAATTGTGAGCATGATTGTGATATGCCTTGTATTATGACATTTTGATTAAATGGAAAGAAGAAAAGTATGAGAATATGAAATTGTGAATGATTGAATTGAGCATGAAAATTGATTGTGTTTGGGCGAGAGAGGAACCGTTTCGTAGTCACGTGCACACCGACGTAAAGTCTTCTTCTGGCTGCCCGCTTGTGGCCCACGAGATCTGAAAAATATATTCGTTTTTTTCTCGGTATAAACTTCGGTTTCTCTGTTTTGTTCCACGAAACCCTCTAACCAATTTTGTGTTCATTTGCATTTTAATGTGCCAAGTTATGTTGACATTTGAGTGTGATGCTTTGAAGTGAATTACATCCAATATGTCACATGTGATGATGTTTTGAATCATGAAATATGAATTGAATTGTAAATGTTGTACTTTCATTGTGATGTGTATGCCTATATGAATATTCATATATTTGGTTGATTACATGGCTCATCGCTAATGGTTATAAATATCTTAGCCACTGAACTATGAAGCTTAACCCAATATTTTTGCCACTCCTCAGGTGCAAATCTAGAAGATCAGTGAATTCTTGCAAGGCATTTGGACAATTCCAAGAGAGTTAGCTTTTGTACTAAGTTAGTGGCTAGACTTTTGGATAGCTTTAGTAGCATATTGAACATTAAGCATCAAATGTATTTTGTAACTTGTGTTGAAACTTTGATGAAATGTCGATATATAATTAAAGCTTTGCATGAAATCTTTGTATGAACCTCATTTTGATTTAGAAATGAATTGAGGATTGAAAAAGTTCCCTTGTGTATGTGCTTATTTATCTTGTAGTGTACAATGCATATTTTAAGTTCTCATATGGGTGAGAATTTTGTATTTACTTTAGGAGGAAAATTGGATTAAATTAGGCTATATTAGACAAAGTGGTCTTCATGAAAATTGTATTTTATCCTCTTAGCTTTCCAACGGTATAAAGTTTGTAAAATTTGGATATCAGAGTTGAGAAATATGAGTATTATAAGTGATGATGCTGTGTGGGAGGTATGAACATGACAGCTATGGTGAATGATGAGAGTTTGCTTATGCTATGAGTTATTTGAGTTGAGATTTGGGAGTTTAATGCATTTAAAAGGGGTAATTGAATGCTTGAGGAATGTTATTGCACTAGAAGGGTTGATTTTGGGGAGATTATGAGTGTATATGGTGCTAGAATGGATGTTGGAAGCATTAGAGAGGCTTTGGAAGGAGTTTTGGGTCACCCATGTCCATTTAACGGACATTAGGTCCATTTAACGGACATTCTCAGGTGAAAAAGACCCTCAGCCTAGTCGATGTCCGTTAAATGGAACTTCTTGGGTGAAAATGGCTTTTAAGCTAGTCTATGTCCGTTAAACGGACATGTATGCCCGTTAAACGGACATTCACAGGATAGTCACAGTAAATCACGATTTTGACCACTTTAGATGTAGAAGCTCGCTTCGAGGTCTGCATAAAAGTTGTAGATCTCGATGTACTCTTTCCAATGGCCTAAAAACGAAATCAATTCGACATTGGTAACAAAAGTTATGGCAACCGCACTAAGACATGTACAATTTGGGTAAGGATATAAACATATTGGATTCTTTTAGCCATAACTTCTTCGTCCGACTTCCAAATTAAGTGATTCTTGAAGCATTGGATCCTAACACGTTTTTCTACCTTTCCACAAAAATTGATAGCTTATAGAGTTGAATTCAAAATGATTGATGGAAAGGAAGTGAGGGTTTATTAAAATAACCTTACAAAGTAACCCGCTTATGCTTTTCGGCTTCAGTGTGGATAGTTGGCTCCGGGGACGTGGTCCAATACCTTGGTTGGGCTTCAGGAATAGGGTCCAACATCTTTTGGTATCAGAGCCCTAGGTTTTTTTTCCTAGGCTTAAAGTGTATGGTAGGATGAATTGTTATGCTATGTGCTTAATTGTTGCATTATTGATTTGATTATTTGCATTAAGTGACATGCATATCAAGCATACATGTAGGAAATAGGATTAGGATAAATTTTGAGCTAATCGTTTGTGTTTTTATTGAAGGAGTGAAATGTCACCTCGTAGAAGGAGACGAGGAATTATGCAAGGATCGGTTTCACCTGACCCTTCACCAAGATAAGAGAGCACGGATGAGTCTAAAGCCCCAGGAGATGTTGAGGCTTATATAAGGCAAAATAGTGGGCCCTCTCGATCATTGACGCAGGAGTCGCTTGTTTCGCAGGAGCAAGCGCCTACCTTAGACCCGAGGTTGTTCTAAGCCTTCACTCAGGCGTTCGTCCAAACTATGGGACAAATGCCGCAATCCTCTGCTCCGGCCCCAGTTAAGAAGGGGAAATAGTTTGATAAGCGAAGGAAGTATGGAGGGGTGGATTTCTATGGAATCACTGATCCCGAGGAAGCTGAGACGTGACTGAGAAAGACAGAACGGATACTGGATCAGATGGATTGTGAGGATGATGAGAAGGTTGAATATGCTGCGAGTTTGCTGCAAGGGGATGCTCTGCATTGGTAGGAGAGTGTCCCGAGAAGTCAGTTGAAACCGCCAGTGTTAGCATGGGAGGACTTCTGCGCTGCTTATAAGAAGAAAGTATTGAAAACGGTGAGTGAGTATGAGCGCCAGTTTACACAGTTATCCCGGTATGCAACAGAGATGATGCTGAGTGAGGCAGCTAAGTGCCGAAGGTTTGAATCAGGACTGCACCTAGCCATCAGGGCAAAAGTGGTGGTCCAGAACTTTTGTGACTTTCAACAATTGGTTGAAGCAGTACTAAGGGTAGAAAATATTGAAAACATAAAGAATATTGTCAACAAAAAGAGGAAAGGCAGAGAACACTCTAAAAGAGGAGGCGGTGCTCCTATGTCAGAGAGGAGTGCTAGGACTTTTTCTGCACATTTTGAGGAGAAGAGCAATGAAGCAAGTAGACCAAGACAGATTAAAACTGTCTCACACCAAGCATCAACAGCCGGAGGCAGCAGGAGGGGAGATGGGGATAAACTGCTTATTCCTAAATGAGAGCACAACAGAAGGTTTCACAAAAGGAAATGTTATTGACTAACTGGAGCATGCTTCAATTGTAGGGAAAAATGAAACATGGCAAGAGAGTGCCCTCAGAATCTAAGGCATGAGAGAAGTCAAATGCAATCTTCCAAGAGGGTCGAGACAGTGGGATACAGGACAGTGACAGAAGTGGGCAGTAGAAGTTCTGATGTAGCTAGGAAAGTGAACCCTCCAGGGAGACCGAGGGGACAAGCTTCAGCTAGAGTTTTTGCTATGACAAGGGAGGATGCAAAGACATCTCCAGAAGTCATAACTGGTATGATTAAACTTTTTGATGAAGATGTTATTGTTTTGATTGATCCGGGTTCTACTCATTCATTTGTGTCATTGAGTAGAACTGTGAATGGTAGAGAATTGAGCCCATTGGATACTCCTTTGATGGTGAGTACTCTGATCGGCCAATGTATTATTATTAGTTAAGTCGATAGAGATTGTGAGATACTTATTGGAGAGGAGCGATTAGTAGTGGATCTAATGCCATTGAGGATGGGAGGCTTAGATGTGATTTTGGGGATGGACACTTTGGAGAAATATAATGCCAATTTGGATTGCAAACAGAAGATTGTAGAGTTTGAAATTGGCAATAGTAGAAAGGTGGTATTTATGGGGGATAGGAAAGCAAGTCCGACTAGAATGATTTCGGCTCTAACAACAGAAAAAATTGATGAGGAAAGGATGTGATGCATTTTTGGCCTATGTGGTAGACACAAAGGCAGATGGAGGGAAGTTAGAAGAAATACCTATGGTCATGGAATTATCAGACGTCTTTCCCGAGAAATTACCAAGACTACCGCCACCTTGGGAAATTGAATTTCCCATTGAGCTTCTTCCGAGCACAATGCCAATCTCGATTCTGCCTTATAGAATGACTCCGGCGGAATTGAACGAGCTTAAGGAACAATTGGAAGATTTATTGGAGAAGGGTTACATTAGGCCAAGCTCTTCGCCATGGGGAGCTCCGATCCTTTTTGTGAAGAAGAAAGATGGATCGTTAAGGATGTGTGTGGACTACCGGAAGCTCAACCATGTCACTATTAAGAATAGATATCCGCTCCCCCGCATAGATGATTTATTTGATCAACTGCAAGGGGCAAGGGTCTTTTCTAAGAAATATTTGAGATTAGGTTACCACCAGCTGAGGATAAAGGAGTCTGATGTGTTAAAGACTGCTTTCAGAACACGGTATGGGCATTTTGAGTTTCTAGTTATGCCTTTTAGGTTGACGAATGCACCAACAACTTTCATGGACTTCTCAAGTCCTTCTTAGACTAATTTATCATCGTCTTTATTGATGATATATTGATTTATTCTAAGAGTGACAAAGAGCGTGAGGAACATTTGAGGATTGCCTTGGAGACTTTAAGGAAGAATTAGTTGTATGCCAAATTTGATAAATGAAAATTTTGGCTAAGAGAAATAGCTTTTTTTGGACATGTGATTTCGAAACAAGGAGTACATGTGGATCCGAGGAAGATAGAAGCGATTGTGAAATGGGAAGCACCTAAGAATATAGCATAAGTGAGGAGCTTCTTAGGTTTAGTTCAATATTGGAGGGCTTTTCTATATTAGCAGCTCCACTTACCAAATTGACCAGGAAGAACCAAAAATTTGTGTGGGAAAAGGAATGTCAGAAGAGCTTTGAAGAGCTTAAGTATCGATTGACGAATGCACCGATTTTGACTTTGCCTTTGGGTAATGATGGATACATAGTATATAGTGATTCCTTGAGGAAGGGATTAGGTTGTGTGTTGATGCAAGGAGATAAGGTAATTGCCTATGCCTTGAGACAATTGAAGCCTTATGAGATGAATTATCCGACGTATGACTTGGAGTTGGCTGCCATAATTTTTGCATTGAAAATATGGAGACATTACCTATATGGAATCACCACCAGGGTGTTTACTGACCACAAGAGTCTGAAGTACCTGATGAGCTAGAAAGAATTGAATTTGAGACAGAGAAGATGGTTAGAACTGTTAAAGGATTATGACTTGATGATAGACTATCATCCGGGGAAAGCTAATGTAGTAGCGAATGCACTGAGTAGGAAATCGACTATGACGACACATGTGAAGACAATGTATATTCCTTTGTTGAAGGAATTAGCTAAACTCAGAGTGATATTAAGACAAGCTGAATTTGGTTATATATTGGCTAATTTTCGAGTTAGGCTAGTATTGAAGGAAAAGATTAAGGAGTTGCAAGAACAAGATAAGTATTTGAGCAGGCTTAGAGAAGAGATGAAAAATGGTAAACCTTCTGAAATAGAGGTAAGGGAAGATTGATTGGTGGTAGTAGGAAGCAAACTATATATTCCGGATATGTAAGAGTTGAAAGATGAAATCCTTGATGAGGCACATAATGCGCCTTATGCGATGCACCCAGGAAGTACGAGAATGTATAGAGATTTGAAGGAGCATTTATAGTAAAAAGGAATGAAGAAAGAAGTTGCAGAATATGCTAAAAGATGCTTAGTGTGCCAGCAAGTCAAGGTTGAGCACCAGGTACCTTCAGGCAAGCTTAAACCTTTGTCGATTCCTGAATGGAAATGGGAAAAGATTACAATGGATTTCTTGATGGGATTGCCAAGGACCAGCAGGAAGCATGATACAATATGGGTGATTATGGATAGGCTAACCAAGTTTACTCATTTCTTGCCAATTAAACAGACGGATTCTTTGAATGTTTTGGCTAAGAAATACATGGATGAGATAATCCGACTTCATGGGATTCTGAGTTCAATAGTCTCAGATAGAGATTCCAGGTTCACCTCAGGTTCTGGGAAAGCTTACAAGAAGCTTTAGGAACAAAGTTACATTTTAGCATAGCATTCCATCCACGAACTGATGGACAATCAGAGAGAATAACACAAACTTTGGAAGCAATGTCGAGAGCTTGTGTTTAAAGGCTTATAGGATGATCATTTGCCTTTAATCGAATTTGCTTATAATAATTCCTATCACTCAAGAATTCAGATGGCACCATATGAAGCTTTGTATGGTAGGAGGTGCAGAACTCCTATTTGTTGGGATGAGGAAGGTGAAAGGAGACTTATAGGACCTGAGTTGCTATAGGTTATAAAATTAAATTGGTAAAACAGAGACTTAAGGCAGCTCAAGATAGGATGAAAAGCTACACAGATGCACATAGAAGGTAGATGGAATTTGAAGTTGGAGACAAGGTGTTTCTTAAAGCTTCTCTATGGAAAGGATTTTTTAGATTTGGTAAGAAGGGCAAGCTTAGTCCAAGATACATAGGCCACTATGAGATCATAGAGAAAATTAGGCCTTTAGCCTACAAGTTAGCTTTGCTAGCAAAATTATGTAAGATTCACATTGTCTTCCATGTATCGATGTTGAGGAAGTATCGATCAGATCCTTCACATATAGTTCAACCTTCAGAAGTTCAATTAAGGGAGGATTTGACTTACGAGGAGCAACCAGTAGAGATTTTGGATTTGAAGGAAAAGATCTTGAGAAACAAGACAGTGAAACTAATTAAATTCTTATGGAGGAACCATTCGACAGAGGAGGCGACATGGGAACCTTTGTAAGCAATGAAGGAGAAGTATCTGCACCTCTTCAATGACTGAGGTAAGAATTTTGAGGACGAAATTCTTTTAAGGGAGGAGAGTTGTTGAATCCTGATTTGTTTTAAAATTTCTTTTTATTTGCTTAATGAATTATATATGCTTGTTTGTTTGTTTAATTATTTATTTTTTAGAATTGGTTCATTAATTTAGTAGCCATGAATAAAGATTGAAAATTAGTTGGAAAGATTGGGACCTAGCTAAAGTTAATGTGGAGTTAATGGATTGAAGGTGTAGAGACATAGAAGACAAAACAAGGGTAAAATAGGAAAGTCTAAGTAAGTGAGGGGTCTAATTAGAAGAATAGGCAAATTGGTTTCTTAAAAATTAGAAGAAGGAGGAAGAGAGAGTCGTGAAAGCCATTGGGGGGGGGGGAGAGAAAAACATGAAATAAAGAGAAGAAGAGAAGAAAATTCGAAAAAGCTAGGGAAGAAAGGGGAAAAATCGTGGAAAGAAGAGAAGAATCAAGCTCCTAAAGGTAAGTTCTTCATCTTTT
>JANZLX010179602.1:0-12515 GCA_025531955.1 Erythroxylum orinocense
TCATATAAATTGGCTACACTTTCATGGCTGTTAATGTACTTTTTGACTCTTAATTCGTGATTTTGTGCTTAAATTAGTCCCTTGCAGTGAGCTTATGTTTTATGCAATTTGTTAGTAAAATTGTGCAAATTGACATTAATTGCATTATAACTTTTCTAAGGACAATTGATACTGCAAATTGTTATTTTATATTGCAGGAGAAAAAGGAGTCAAAAGGATGAGAAAGCCAATAATCACCTCGCCGCGGCGAATCACTCCGCATCCAGAAGAACGCTCGTTGCGACGAACAAATCCAGACGTCGAGACGAACCAACACTCCCATTCGTCGGGACGAATATTTGCGATTCAATTCATACGTCGCGACGAATGCCCAATTTAATTCGTCGCGACGAACTTCACTCATACGTCGCGACGAATGTCGGATAACCCGGCCCTTAAATGGCAAATTATCCACTGTTCCGACCCAGCCCGCACAGATCCCTATAAAAACATTCCATATTAGGTTAAAAGGAGGCCGGCAGTCCCGAGGTATTCTTCTCTCCTTCGTCTTCTCCGTCTGTTCTTATAGTTTTCTTTTCTGTGTTTTGCAGATTTGTTCGCCGGCTCCAGACGACGTCACCTCCATCCTCTTCAGCATTTCCATCATCCGTCACCCACATTCTGTTCGTCGTTGGAAGCATGAACCGAGGTGAGTTTTCGACAGCGAAGATTTCATCCGGTGTCATGGTCGGCTAGGCGTCGGATCTTCTGAAGATGTAGCAACGGTCTGAGTTTCTGAGCTTAACAAAGGGGTAATCGATAGTAGTTTGGATTTCTGCTATATTTTTGTAACAACTCCGAGTTGGAGATTACATTGTATAGCCGATTGAATCTTGCTATAGTTTAGTAGGATGTTAAACTATTATCTATGTTATGGATTGGTCTGTGTTGAATATTGTGTTTAATACATGAAGTCTCATGTATATCAGTCGAATTTTTGCATTAATTAACCTAGTCTGCCTAGTTGTGTTTGATTGAGTTGATTGTGTTCTTATTCGGTTGATTTATTGCATTGATCATTCCATGTCATACATTAAGGGTTTTAACAAGTTTTAATTAATCGAGTTGATTAATTAATTCTTGGACTTAACGAGTTGTTAAGGTTGAGCTTTAGAAACTTAGTGGATTTCAAACCCCAACATTATTTTGAACAATGATGACCCGAGCTGCATTTTCAGGAGAATTTTAATTAATTGTTTTCAACCTTAGTCATTTTCAACTGTTTAATTTTCAAAAATCCCAAAAATACTCTTTTACTTTGTCTTAGTTTAATTTAGTTAATTAAACCAAACAACCCCTTTTAATTGCTTTCTTGCATAATTCAAACACTAGGTTAGTCTTAGAATCAATTCTGCACTGGTTCCTTGAGAGTCGACCCGAGGTTGCATCCTGTATTGCAATTCTTGGTATAAATTGATTTTGACCGGTTTCCAAGGATCAATCTTAGGATTGTATGATAAGCCACGATCATGTGTATATGAGAATGGGATATTTGTTATTATATAACTTTGTGAAATGATGCTTATGTGATAATTGTGTATAGTGCTCAATTGTGGAATAAGTTTTATGTGGATTGATGTGTGCTTGAGCGAGTGAACCATCAATGATGGTTAACTCACTGAGTTCGCAAAACTCAGCAAAATTGCATCATTGTTTTTCAGGACCGATAGACGACTAGAACAATTGAGTGGCTCCACTACCGTATAGAGTGTGTTTGAAGCGAAGTCATGGCGCAAAGGTCGGTCAGCTGGGATGTTTTTGGATGACATAGTTAGTTTGTTTACGTAGTTTCCTCTATGTGTAGTGCCCTTTTTCTAGACTTTATCGTGTACATGTATTAAAGATTGAAAGTCACTCTGTAGACTGATGCTATTGAGTAATAAAACGAGGGAACTGTTGGTTTTAATTTTAATGGATTTTCTACTACTGCCTTACAAGAAAATAATGATATGATGCCATATGGAGTTAGTGTAGTGAATTGACTGTAGTGTGCCTTTATCGTAGGATATGTGCCGGAATGACCTTCGGGCGTCCCGGTGTGTATTCTGCGATAAGGGGGCGCTATATACACAAAACGTTAAAAAAAGTGAGTTTATAAGTGTTAAAGTCGGCAGTTTTATATATGAACTAAGATATGATATTTTGGATTTACTAAGAACAACATCCACATTGGTAGACTCAAATTCTCAAATTAGTTGGTGATCCAAAGGCTCAACAACAGTCTTATAAAGGAGGATATAAACCTTGTCAATGGAAAAATACAAGAATCCTCCTATGGAATGTGTTACATAGGAACCAAAGTTGTTTCCAACTATGCAGTGCCAAGCTTGTCCATATGTAAAGTCAAATTCCTGTCAGGGGAAGCAACAAATAGAATAAGCTGGTTTTTGATGGCCCTTCTGTGTGGATAAGTATATTATAGACCAAACTATTCCACAATCACTTAGGAAACAAAAGTGAATACAACCTAAGCTAGGCACCCCTTGTACAGAGATGAATGGTTTTAATTTCATGCTCCAATTCAATATAACTACAGAGAAGCATAGCTCAACTTTGAAGTTGAACTTTATCATGGAAAAGATGAATGCAGCATAATACCAACTACTTAGTATGATATGCTTCTGTGCTTGTATAATTGAGTGATTAATAAACTAATCCATTGATGAACAAGAAAATATGATCTAAGACAAATATTTTAAATCCATTTTCTACTCCATCCGACTAGTTCCAGGTTTGAGTCCTGAGCAACCCATTATAACTATCTATTGAAATAGTATGAAATCTTACATGATATGTCTAGAAATATGAATTCTAGCATGGTCATGTTTAACAAGTTATCATAAAAGGCATACAACAAAGATATCATAGTGGAAAAACTATTTTTTTTCCTATATTGCCACAAAATGTTCATAGTTTCTTTTTCATTCCCCAATTTCTGGGTCTATTTCTTTTTACCATGTTTTTGTTAGCTTGCTTCTTTTATTCCTCGGTTTCCTATCTAGAGCTGTGAACTCAATACTAACCTGGGGTTAATAGAAACAAAAGATCAAAATACTAACGTAGCAGGAAAGATGGTTTGAAGTGTGAAATCAAACACATTAATATCTCCAACATTTCATCAAACACATTGCAAGCATGATCCTGTATTCCCAATATTAACATACAAAGTTCTCAAATTAGCCACATCACATCTCAAGACAACCAAAAAAACCAAACTGACAAAGAGAGAATGAGAGCTTACCTTCGACGTTGCCACGATAGATGATATATGAAGAAGAGCATTGAAGGAACAAAGTGAAACAAAGAATAATAGCCAAGTGAAAATGTTGTGTGAGTGAGAGTGAAATTGTGAAAGCAACTGGGTCACAGGGTGAGACTGTGAGTTCTTAGGGATGACAGGAGATGGAGGTAGGCAGGAGGCTCAGGGGTAGGGGCAAGCCTGAGAGGGAGGGAGGCAGCTGGGTTGGGTGGCTTTCATTTAATGAGAGGTAAAATGACTTAAATGACGTAATTTTACTCTTAAAGCAAAACGATGTCGTTTTGTCAGTGGAAGAAATATTTTAAACATAAACAACACAACGTTGTTTTGTTTGTGCCCATGGGCGGACTGTTAGGCTCAAGTCACGGGCCTAGTCCGAAATATCATGAACCATACCCATCCAGCCCATAGCTCGATTTGACTGGCCAAACTTGTTGACCACGGTTTAGGCCAGGTATATTTTGACATCCTTAGGCTCAATTTGTCAAGTCATATTCATGACGTCTTCTTCGGAATGCACACTTGACAATAGCTAGGATTTAATTCACATGTCACAATTTTTCCTTAGATTAATTGGTTTCACCTTCTGTTATTATTATTATTTATTTTTGTTTCCATATTTTTAGACAAAATACAATTTTATTTAATTATTAACATTGTTACACTTTTATTATCAAGAATTTTTTATTTATTTATATTTTATTAAAAATTATAAACGAAAATCTTGTTAATTAATATTTATTTATTGATATATATTAAATTTCAAACCAATTTTAATATTTATAAATAAATATTTGATATTTTAGGACTTTTAATTTCAGAAATAATTATTTTTAGTGTCATCGTCTGGTGACATGATATTAGATATTCAAATAATTGTCACAGTATAAGTAGAAGATTGTTGATTTATATCCGACAATCAATCAATTAATTATAGTTTAGTAACATAATTATTTAAAAACATTCTTTATCTTATTCATATTAGAAGTATATGATAAATTCTATAGGATAAATGTACATTGTAAATGAAAATTATGATGAGAACGTAATTATAAAATTCATATTACATTTATTTATTATTCATAAATTATTCATGGTCATTGTTATATTAAAACTAGACGTTGATAGATCATAAAAAGACAAACATACGTTATATTTCTTTCTTATGAATGAAGTGGTTGATCTTAGAGAGTAAAATATGAAGATATTTAAACAAGCATGTGAGTTCTTGTTAGAAAACAAGTTTACTGAACTGGTCTCATATACGAAATTCATTTAGAACATTACTTATGTCTATGAAAATCATCATTGTGATAATTGTATAAGTGATCATTTGACTTGAGATTTCCAAAGTATATTAGATAAAGAATGTTATATTTTAATACTACTTATAACATATTTTAGTCAAAGGTAGCTCAATTAGTAGTCATTGGATATAACACGAACTATACAAAGATAGTTGAGTGATCAATATAGGATTCATCACCCAGAGATAATTAGGGAGAATAAGAATATTCCACTGTTGATTCAAAAAATCCTTGACTAAAATGGAATGAGACTTTAAAAAGGTTTTCAGTTGTCATTAATATAGTCAATTACTAATGGTAGAGAACTGATATGATTAGACTTAAATATATTAGACATCATTTTCATGCTCTATATCAAATTAGAACATTGCATGATAAAATGATTGAATTATACGAGAAAATTACGCACAAAAAGATTAGTCAAAGCTACTTTGACATTCTTAAATATTTGGGTAGTCATATTACATTGTTAAACGCCAATTATGATTTATAGATATAATTATTTAATTAGAAAATTAAAGATAAATTGAAGGAATTTAATTTATCTAATCCTAAATATGATTTAAGGTTATAATTTATATCCATTGCAAAAGTAATTAAGAACTTAACAAGTCACACAGAAATAACTAATTGAAGAGAAAAAAGATATTTTAATCAAACTGGACTTGAATATAAAATTTGAGAAACGTTATAATTAAATTAAGATATTTAATAAATAAATGTCAATATGAGATATTAGATCTTATTTAGGACAATTGATATTTAATTAGAATTAGAATTCAATTAAATTTTAATAAAATTATAAACGTTTCTTGCCTAACTCTCTATATAATAGTTGTATATTTCTCTTACCAAGTTTTGTTGATACTATTAGAAGTTAGACCCTTTCGTGACTACAATAGTTAAGATAAAATAATTTTAGAAATGATTCTAGAGAAATAAGAAGAAAATGATCAAGCTTCAAAATAAAGTATGAATCATAATTCATGATTTATTATATTTTTTATGTTAATTTTTGTTATATAATTTAAGTAATCTTGGCATTCATGAAATCAAATGAAAAAGTTTCGTTCTTATTCCCTTATGGGTGAGATCAGATCTTATCCTGATTTCCTAATAGTAGTATCATAGAAAAATTTATTTTTATAACTTTATTAAAAATTGTTTGATTGTTATTAGAAAATTTTGAAATTGAAATAAGAACTATAAGTTAAGAGTGAATATTCAAATTAATTCGAAAGACTTTCATATTAATACCTTACAGACCCTAAAATCAAATTTAGATATGATTATTTCAAATTGAAGAGTCCAAATCATAGAAACTTAGAATTGAGAATTCTGGAATTTTAACAAAACTCTAAACCGCTAGAACTAGACCTACTTAATTAAAAAAAATGGGTCTCTGCAATTCCCTTATCAATTGGCGTCGGAGGTAGCAATTACAGGCCTTTGGTAGTGATTCGCTGATGAATTTTTTTATTATATTGTTAAATAAAACAATAAAAATATGAAAAATTCCTAACCTTAACCTATCTAATGTCACACATCGCAGAAGTAAGCCATCTCTTAACCTATCTAATGTCACACATCGCAGAAGTAAGCCATCTCTTAACCTATCTAATGTCACACATCCAGAAGTAAGCCATCTCTAGCCATCATCTGCTCACTTACCAGCTCGGTCATCGTTCACTCACCACCTTGCCCCACCATCTGCGAACTCACCAGCTTACCCATAATCTCCAAACCCACTAGCCCAAGGTCACCTCACTAGCTCGCTCCTTTTCGTACGCTAATCTTGCCATGGTCTAAAATGACTTTCTCCTCTTTACATATGATCAAGTGGAATTGTTCTCCACTACTGCGAAAATGATTTTGGTTACCTTGAAATGATGTTTTGCCAACTTGAAATTGGAAAATAATATGAATGGGTTAGGAGAAGTGCGCGGTTTTTAAGTTTGCGAAAGGTATAATTTCAATTACACTTGCAATTTTATAGACATCCTTGAAGGTGATGTTGGAGTTTAAACTTTTGTCATTGATAAGACTATTACACATAGAGAGTTTGGTAAACAAAAAGCGATTAAGATTAACACTGAATTGATTACTTGTTTCTCCCGGTTAATTATCACTAATCTAAATTGATTAGGATTGCTTTGTTACATATGATTTGGCATGAAACACCATTTGGCCATGTTTTGCTTTTGTATACTTGCCCATCTATATACTTGAATCAAATCCAATTCATGTAAAATATTATGCTTATGAGACTTGTTAAACTTGTCAAAATTGAAGCAGTGTTGCAAAATCAAGTTCATGTGATTAGAAGATTTAGTGGAGGTGGTACTGCATATTAGGCCACTCTAAGGCATGACTAGTCGAACGTATGGTTATAAGTTAGGAATTGCATCTTTATTACATATAAAAGTCACAAATATTGTTCCTTGAATATCAATTTGCCATGTATTATATGGATGCTTGAGATAGTATCTCCTTCAATTGAGAGATAAGAACTCCATTCTTTATAGGCATGGCAGTTATTGTTTGATTATCACATTTTCTTGATCAATCTACTTGTTACTATCGTTGTTCTTTGATATTTTATAATATAATATTCACATGTGATATCTTGAATTAATATATTCATATGATGATATCGGAACAGGACAAACAAATATGTGGAAATAAAATATATGTAACTTTCATTGCTTATATACATGGTATATATTTGACATGAGAAGAATCTAAATGTGTTGTTAATGGATTCAAGAATGTTATTTAGTGTTGTTTTGATAACTTAGCAAAAGCTAAAAGGATATATTCTCAAATTTGTCCAGAGAAAGCATTATGTTCAATAGTGAAACAATGTTAATATTTTTATTGTTATGTTTGATATGATGATGGTATTTCATTTTAATTTATATTGTTATTTATTTGTATATTTTAGATCCCCTATGTTGATTGTTCCAATTGCAATAAGAAGATGAAGTTAAGGATATCAAATGTTAAGCCTAAGATTGGTCAACATTTTTATCAATGTATTAATATAAAAGTATGTCAATTATAGTTTTTTTAACGATGCCATTATTGTAAAAAATTTTAATCAATATTCAATTTGTAGGTGTCTTATATGTATTTATTATTGGTAAATGAATTGAAGGTTTGTTATTATAAAAAATTGTGTCAAACATATTTTACGCATTGGGGTAAGTGTCTTGTCTATAATATACATTATTGCTCGCAAGAAGTAAGTGTATATAGTAATTCATCCAAATAACGCAAATTTGATAAAATATTTGTGTTCAAATCTTGATTTTCTAAGTCCCATGTGATTACATATCTTGGGTGTTAGAAGTACTAGGCCAAGCATAGAGATACTTTAATATGTCCGTAAGACGTATAATTTCTCGTGAGAGTTACATGAGCTGAATTTATATATTAATTATGATAATTTGTCCTAATAGAGCAATATGTTGAAAGATGATTTGGAAATTGGTTTGTAACAGATAAAAGTTATGAAACAACTATTATTTCTCTTTTCACAACAACATAAAAACTTTGGTTGTTATGATAGTTTAACAGAAATTGCATAAATAATGATGATGAATGTTACAATTAATAGACATTGGTTCTTTGGCAACTTCTTCTTGCAAGATGTTGAAAATAAGATATAAAAGATGTTCCACTAACTTCTTGCAAATGACCCAAAAATAAAATATAAATCATCCTCCACCGGAGACCAAGTAAAACGCACAATCAACAAACTAAATATTTAAATTTTATGTAAGGGAAGTAAGGAACAAAATATTCATTGAGAAAGAAAGCTTTTTTCTAATTGCTAACTAAAGCATAACTAATAAATGTCCAAATACTCAATCAAATCAATGTTTGAATTGTTAAAAAGGTATGCCCAAATTGTCAATGAAAGCATTATTAACACTAATTCCAAATACTAAACAAAACTAGAAGTAAATTATCCAAATTCTCAATTATAACCAAAAGTTTAATTTAATCCTCCTTCTGCTTTTCTTGGAACAGATCTTTTAGCGCTCAATTTAATCCTCCTTCTAATTTGAGTTCTATTATGATTGGGTTGTTGAAGCCCTCAAAATTAATTATAATTCATTAAACTCATGCATTAGTAATTGAACCAGGTCGGGATTAATTAACTGATAAAATAAATTTACCAAGAAACCAAAATAAGTCAATTAAATATAAAATTGAGAAATTCAAGCGTACTTAGCTCTGATTCAAGGAAAAGATCTCATCCAATTGTAACATTGATTATTGTTGTAAAAAGAATATTTTTCATACTTCAAATAATAAGTCTAAAACATATTAGGATAGCTATAATAAGTCTTAATTTTTTCTAAATTAATTAGTTTAAACCAAACATTTAAACTAAAAGTTACCATCAACATGATTAGGTATGATAGCATTCCAAGTCAATTAATTGATAGCAAGAATCTTAGTGAAAAAGGTTAAACCCTAAATTAAATAATTAAGATAGCTGCAACTATTCAATTTGGTTTTCTTATTTCTTATAAGTTAAATATGAAAATTCATAAATAACCTATTTGCTAGTTGTACCAATCTTTCATGACAATTATGTATTAAACTTTATAGATAGCTATAGAATAATCAACATTAAATTAATTTATCAAATTAATCAATATTAATTATTAATGAAATATAAGAATATAAAACAAGAATTACTTGAATTAAAACATAAATCTAAATTTAGAACAAAACTTCACAAAGTTACTGTTAGAGTTTTGAATCCTTTTGAATCAGAATATTTGGATTTAACCACTCATAGCTTTAGTTCCATCACAAAAAATAGAAGAAAAGATGGAAGATGAACAGAAAACTACATCAAAACAAAAGCAGGGTGATATGGAGAAGTGAAGAATGTGTTTTTCTCCTCTCTTCCCACTCAAAATCTAGCCTCCTCTTATTTTGCAGAGATTCCTTCTAAAATATATCCAAATCCCCATATAATAGGGATTAGGGTCAGTTTCCTAATTAAATTGAAATTATTGGGGTGAATCTAGCATTTATCCTTGATCTTGCCTTATCCAATTTAATACTATGTTCACTTTTTTCAAAATTCATGATTTTGACAAATAATGCTCCAATTTGATGTAATCTCCAGTTTTCATGTCCTAAAGTAAAGCAAATATTAATTTTACCATTTAAGCACCAAAATTAAGTGAAAACAAAAGAGATAAATCCAATTAATATAACCAAATAATATCATATTGCTAGTTTTATTTTGGAAAGCTTGAGTTATTGCTACATTAATATTTGAAGGTTCAAGAAC
Source organism: Erythroxylum orinocense (assembly GCA_025531955.1). Taxonomy (NCBI): domain Eukaryota; kingdom Viridiplantae; phylum Streptophyta; class Magnoliopsida; order Malpighiales; family Erythroxylaceae; genus Erythroxylum; species Erythroxylum orinocense. Next base: position 9,926 of record JANZLX010179602.1, read on the forward strand.
TTGACAGACTTACACTTATCTATGAAGCAAAAAATACAAAAAAGGACAATATTAGCACATACAATATAATTACGTATAAGTAGTTTAAACATGTATTTAAGTGATAAATCATAAAATAAGTATTCCCACTAACTTCCCTTAATGTCACTCCATATCCTCTAATTGTCTATACAAATATAATCAATTATGATATTAAATAATTTACAGAAAAATTACTTGAAATTTGGTGTGAATATTCATTAACTATCCTTTTCTCCTTTCTTAAGATAGAGGATGTAGTATTTGAGCATGTAAATGTTAATTGTGTAAGTGCTTAAACTGGACAACTACCAATATTGGATAAATGGACTTCATTGTTCAAATATATTAACATCACTAATAATGATTCTACAACTTCACAAGTTTCATCAACTTGCTCAGTTATTTCCAATTTAGCACCAAACTCCAGCTTATCATCAACATTTACTCCTTTAAAATTATTCTTAAACAATTGAATCCTTAATATCCATATGATATATGGAGTGAAAATCATTAGGGCAGTTCATTGCCTTAAAAATTTTAGGCATCACAATTTCTCCATCAAATTCAACAGAAATAGTACCCTCATCCACATTAATTTTTGTCTTAGTCGTCTTTATAAATGCCTTTTTCACAAAATCAAAGATGAATGTTCATCATTATCTCCATTTATTTTCAAGACGTAAAAGTCCACTGAAAATACCAAATTGTTAAGTTGGATTAAAGCATCTTCTATAACACCAATAGGATGCACATAAGAACAATAAGCTAGCTCAATAATCACATTAGTTTCTTTCAAAAAATTCAAATTTAAAGCTTGGTAAATTGAGTATGGCATGACATTAATAGATGCACCTAAGTCTAGCATGACAAGTTTAATTTTCTTATCACTAATAACATAAGGGAGTTTAAACATACTTGGATCTTTGTATTTTTTTTTTGGTGATTTCATATTTATCATAGCTAATGCATTCTTATCTAGAATTATTCTCTCTTTATCCTTTATCTTTCTTTTAATTGTTCATAGTTCTTTCTATAACTTTACATATTTTAGAATTTTTTGATGGATTCTAGAAGTGGTATATTAAGTTAATTCTTTGGATTTGAAGGGGAAAAAAAGAAACAACTTTACTAATAAATACTTGTTTGGTTAGAAAGTACTTGAAATATTCTGATCTTTGATTAGTACCTAGTCATCTTGTATGCTATTAGACTAAAAAAAGCTATTGATACATTTTATGAAAGTTAAATCTGACAATATTTGAGTATGTAAATATTAATTGTGTAAGTGCTCGAACTAGACAAGTACCAATATTGGATAAATGAACTTCATTGTTTGAGTCATATTCCCTAGACAAGCATTCCTGTAGTGCATTCCTCTCTTTTGGATAATCTCCTGTCACAAACCATGTTATCCATATATACAATAAGAGCAGTGATTCGACCTTACCTTCTTTATAAGAATAAAGTGTCATCCAAATTGCTTTAATGATATCCGAAAGTTATCATAGACCTTGTGAACATTCTAAACCATGCTTTTGAAGACTACTTGAGCTCATGCAATGATTTCTTCAATCTATAAATCTTTTTACTATGCCTTTTTGTTACCATGCAACTTGGTGGAAGTTCTATATAGATTTTTTTAGACAAGTCACCATTGAATTTTTTTTACATCGAATTATTGCAAAAGCCAATCCAAGTTTGTAGCAATAATACTCTAATATTATTTTAGCTATAAGAGCAAATGTCTCTTTGTAATCAATCTCATAGGTTTGGGCATACCCTTGTGTTGCCAATCTTGTTTTGAACCTTTCAATTGTGCCATTTGCATTGTACTCTATAGTGTAAAACCATTGGCATCCCAATTTTTATTCTTTTGTAAAGCGTTCATTTCCTCATTCATTACAACTTTCTACCTTAGAACATCTAAAACTTCTTCCACACTATTAGGAATAGCTGCAACAAATAATTAATTTATAAATGACTTATTTGATAATCCCATTGGCATCCCAATTTTTATTCTTTTGTAAAGAGTTCATTTCCTCATTCATTATAGCTCTCCACTTTGGAGCATCTAGAGCTTCCTATACACTGTTAGGGATAGCTGCAACAATTAATTGATTTACAAATGACTTATTTGGTTGTAAAAAATTATTCTTCGGCACATAACAACTCGTGGGATATTTTACTTTACTTGAAATTTCAGGTTCATATGTGGGCTTAGGAACGCCTCCAGTAAGAAGCTCTGGTAGTTGTTTTCTGAGTGGCTCAGGGTCAGGCATACGAACATCTTTAATAAATGATTGGTGTGGTATATTATACTGTTGGATCCCGTTTCTAAAATCCAACTACTGATACAGATTCCCTCATACTTATACCCGATTTTCTTGGAAACAAAGAAACATAATCAAAAGTCGAAAATGAAAGAACGGATTGCTTATAGAAGACCGCTACAGAAGCGGAAACGGAGCAAACAGAAGACTCGAGTAGCAAATCGAAGACAACGAACGCGTTAATCGACCTGAAACAAATACCGACATCCGTTGCTAACATGAAGCATAGCAAACTCATC
>JANZLX010179622.1:0-12513 GCA_025531955.1 Erythroxylum orinocense
TATATCGTTCTGTCCTCAGCAACCAAACACATCTGTCCTCGAGACGGAGACAATTTTCTCTGTTCTGTCCACCATAACCAAACAGCTCACTGTCTCCATTTTTTGTTCTGTTCTGTCTCTGGGGATTCTGTTCTGTTCCGTCTTCAGCTACCGGAGACAGCAACCATACAGGCAGTTATTGTTCTAACTACCTGTCCATTCTCCTATGTTATTATTCCTATGAGATGACTTTTTAGTAAAGTCCATTATTTCGAATAACAAGAGCATTAGGAGTATGAATATTGGGAGAAATAAATGCACTGATATCTGTGCAAACTATCTAAGTAAAAGTTTTAATAAGGAGGAAATGTCATTATTAGAGAGAATTTAAGACTTAACAATCTCAAACTGAGAGTTAAGACTTGCCAAAAAGTTCATTACTGTCATTTTCTCCTATTAGTCCCCCAATGGCACTAAGAGGTGGAGAGGGTGAATTAGGTGTTTACAAAATTTAAAAACTTTTCTAACCAATTAACTCAATTTAACAACAATTAATATATATAAGAATAAAGAGATTGCTTAATACAAATCAATTAAATAATTGCATTATAATTTAAAGAGGATAGGGAAGAGACAATATAAATTAATTTATAGAGTTTTGATAAATAACCTTCGCCTACTTTAACTCATAAGAATCATCTTGAAATTCCACTATAATTATTCTTTCAACACAAAGAAAAAAATTGTATAATATTTTCTTGGTAAAGAGGAACCTTTTACAATCTTTCTTCTTATTGAAGTGGAATGTCACTACCACTTGTAACACCCTTAAGTATAATAATATAATTCCCTAACAAAACTTCACAACTTAAAGTGATGAAATTAAAGTATCTTTCATCACTTTGATAACTATAAAGAAGCTCAGTTGGTTGATCACAAACCTATATTGGATGACAAATATGTCAAGAAACAACCTAGTTATAAGTTTAACTTACATTGGTTGAAATATATCTTATTGGTAAACTGTTATGCTTTCATAGCCAAAAATTTAATAACTATTACATATTGGTCGATCTCTCAACCATATTAGTCAACCAATGAGTCACTTGGAGGGACAATAGTTAACTACGTCACCATATTAGTTGATTAACATGTCAACAAACTCACATGTTGCACATTTAACATACATTGGTTGACCATTAACTTATGTTGGTCGACCAATCCCCCTAAAACATAATTTTAATAGCTTTAAATGCTCAAACTTGATTTGTTTAATGAAATTATTACGAAAAATAACTTTTAAAATGTCCCTCAAGAGTATTTGAAAGATAAAAAATACTTTCTTTTAAAATTAAAAGCTTTAATGATTCTTGATAAATGAAAAGACACAGGCAATAAAGCGATATGAAATGCTTATGAATGGTGATCCTTTAAGATAATCAAAGTGATTAAGTGAGATTACAATTAATAATATAAACTATAAAATGACCTCGATGAGCCATAATCCTCTTTTGTTCTTGACTTGATCTTCACTTAGACGATTGCAAACTACAACTTCTCTTTATCTTCATAAATCATCTTCTTGAGTTTATGGCTTAATTTTGTTCTTATATTACTTCTCATTAAAATAATAAACTCATTTGTAGTAATTATTTTTTTATCATCAAACATCAATCGGAACCTCCCTTGGTTCAACAATCTACCTTTTTCTAATGACAACAAATATTGTGATCTTAGAAAACAATAATAAAATTAAGCACATAAATAACTATCCATATCAAAATAATGATTAGCTCCCCTTTTATTCATGTATAAAACAAAATTCAATATCTATAGTGAAAGAAATAATCAATGTCAAGGAAATATCCATTAAATTAGAAAAATTATCTATAACATAAATTTACTCAAGCATATCACTTAAAGTTTAAGGGGAAAAATCACTCCCCGTGAATCTAATATCACTTCTCTTTTTCCCCCATTTTGGAATCATAAAAAAGAAATCATTTATCCAAATATGTATAATAGAGAGTGTCATGCATCAAGTTAACTTAGTTAAAAATTAAAAAGAATTTGATTAATATTGATAAAATTATTTGAGAAAGATTAAACGCTTAAAAAGTCAAATAATTATTTAAAAATTCATTTTTGATAGAACATTCCTAATTATGTCTAATTTTGAAAATTTCCCAATTTTGATATTGTGCCTAATATGAAAATTCAATTAAAGCTAAAAGGGAAAGTCTTGATAAAATTAGGGGTTGAAATTGTAAAAAAATTAAGTATAATTACAATACTGACCATCAATTTCATGAAAGAGTATACAAATACGAAAGTTCCCAAAATTTCAAAAATAGTGACATGAAAAAGTGCACAAAGTGTCAAATTTGAATAAGATCAAAGATGTATTGATATAATTGAAACAGAAACAACATTAACTCTTTTTAAAATTTAACTATCCAAGTAACAATTTAAAAAGACAACTTTTAATTAAGAAAATTTTTTAAAATCCCCTAATTTAAAACCCAAGAATGAAAATTTTAATTGGATACAATCTAATGAGATTTTTATGAATTAGTGGATGGTGTTTTTCAAAGGAAAGAGTGAATTGTCTAAGATTTTGAAAGAACCAAGATGAAGAATAAAAGAAAAGAGGAGGAGGAGAGCTTAAATCATGATGATTGATTAACCACTTGGCTCAGTGTTAGCATGAGGTCGACCAAACTAGTTCTGAAACAAGTTACGACCTCATTAGAAGGGGATACTAGTTAACCAATTAAGTACTTCTAAAGATTCCCTTAGGGAAAAATAAAAATAAAACATTAGTTGACTAACATGCGTGGTTGACCAAAAGAGGGACCAAACTCTTTACAAACTTACAGGAAAGGTAAAAAAAGTGTAATCTTTTTGGGATATTGGTTGACCACAATAAGATACTAGTCAGCCATTTTTTTTAAAGCTAGAAAATAGCCTCAAAACTTGAATAAAAATATTATTATAACTACATACTAATCAAGAATTGGTTAAATAACATAAAGGGATCCTCATCATATAAAATTAATATATAACTAAATGTTTTATATTGAATCTTTTTAAATGTTCAATCTATTGAAAGCATCTTAACCTTCTCATCTCCTCAATTGGTTTAACAATTGAAATTTTCAGTGGACTGGTAGTTATTCTTTAAGAGCTAGTTTTTCCACGTCCTATAATAACATCTTCAAGACTTTTTGGGAGTTAAGAAGGTTAAATTCATTAAGGTAAAGAGTATAAACTCTTCAAAAATAATGCTACCATCTCTATTATATACCATTTACTCTTTCTTTTCTAGGAGCCCTATAAAATAAGGATCCAAATAAGCTTGGTTCCTTTACTGTCAGGATTTGTCGTCTTTTCAAACCAAACTTGCAATTGCTTGCCATTCTTTGTTTGATAAAACAAAATCTATCAATATGTCCATACTTACCACAAAAATGACATACCATGTTATATGAGCAATGATGATATATAAACGCATTGCTTGGTCATTTATATGTGAATGCATAATGAAGAATCTTCCTCTACACATTAAACATGTTGAATGTTCTTTTAGGGTAGTGAAATTTCCTACCACGATTATTTATATGATACCTATAATGAATGAAGGCTTGATGTATGCTTCTTTGAGGCCTAGAGGGTTATGAGTGGGTTTGTATATTATCATTAAAGTTATACGCATTCTTCGTTTTGGATTATTGAAATTTATGCCTAGATTAAGATCCAAACACGAAATCATAATATCTTCTTTTAGAATTAGTCTTGGTGGATGTGGCTTGTGCATACATATGCTTAGATGTGGATGCCCCATACCCATTTGTTACATTAAGCAATAGTTCTTCACTGTGCAAATATGTTTTATTCAAAAACGTGGTTCTATAATTAGCTTCTCTTCTATAGTTATATCTCATTCCATTCCTATTATTGGAATTCTTTTATGCTCCAAGCATGTTTTGTAGCTTTTTACTCTCTTTAATGAATTCGGATAATGAAACTTTGAGAATATTGATCTCCTTTTTCAATGTCTAATTTTCATGTTTTAATGTTTCAAATACATGAATGTCATCAATAATTATATTTTTTTTAATTCTTTCATGCTATGCATTTCACTTTTCTTCTTTTCATTTTTATGCATGCATGCATTGAACTATTTTTTAAAGTTCCTTGTGTCTGGAAGATAATTTCTTCCTTTTCTTGCTCATGATTTATAAACCTTGAAACTAGTCCATCATATGTCAAATTAATATCACTATCATAAAAGTTAGAGTTTGATGTTATCATCATCATCCTCAGCTATATATGAAGCACATTTAAGTTATTTCTCTTTTCATATGCTCATTTTTTGATTCACTTGTGTCATCCCAAGTTGGTACTTTAGAGCTTAATTTTTCTTGTTATCTTTATTCTCCATTTTGTCATTTCTTTCATGTTTTTCATTGGTTTCAAGGATAGGACATCATGATTTCATGTGTCCAAGTTTTTTATATTCAAAATAGATGATATTGGAAGATTTATGTTTTAAGTCAATCTTACCTTCCTTGAAACCTTTTGTTTTCAATAACCTCTTCAAAAATTTCTCAAATTTTCTAATGATTGTGGAAATGTCTTCTTTATCACTTTCATATGTTAATTTCTCTGCCTCTTCACTCAATTCTTCTTTTGAGGCTTTGAAAGCTAAAATGCTTTTCTTTGGAAGCATTATTTCTTCTTACATCTCTTGGATCCTTATTTTGCTTGTACGAAGAGCTCCAATAAGCTTTTTTAATAGTAGTGTTGTTAGATCCTTAGCTTCTTATATAGCCATTACTTTAGCTTCTTATGTCTTTGGAAGTGACCTAAACAACTTTCTTATCGTTTCGACATTAGTATAGGTCTTTCCAAAACCTTTAAGAGTATTAATAATATCGATAAATCTGCGTACATACTAGATATGCTTTTATTATACTCCATTTGGAACAATCCATCTTGGTGTGTTAGCATACTTACTTTACTTTCCTTTTCTTAGTTATTTCCCTTATGTGTAATTTCTAAAGTATGTCAAATTTTATGAGTTGTTTCAAACATAGAGACTTTATCAAATTCATTTCTTCCTAATAGGAAAAATAAGATATATATATATGAACCTAATATTTAACAAAATTAATCTCTTATCTTGAGGTTCACACTCTTCCTCTAGTTTGGGCACTATTTTGTTATCAATAATTTTCATAGGTATAAAGGGGCTAATTGAAATTATTTTCCATAGGCTTACAATTTTAGTCATTAATAAAAATCTCAACGTAGTTTTTTAATAAAGGTAATCATTTCCATTAAAGAAAGGTGCTCTATAATAATTTATCCCTTGTGATCGAATGATAATGATGAAGCTCCTAACTATGCCATTATGATCTTTACTAAATGATTTCATTTGAAATGTTAGCCTCATATACCCACTCTAATACCATTTTTTAGTCTTTAGTGACACCCAAGAGACGGCTGAGTTGGATGTTTATAAAATTTAACAAAATTTCCTAACCAATGAACTAAATTTAGCAACAATCAGTACATATAAGAATATAGAGATTGTTTGACATAATTAAATTAAACAATTGAATACTAATTTAAAAAGGATAGCGAAAAGAGAATGAAAACTGATTTATAGTGTTTCGATAAAAAACTCTTACCTATGTCCAATCCTAATACTCTTTTTAGAATTACCCATTAATTCTTCTTTCAAATGGAAGAACAACCTTTTTACAATCTCTCGATAAAGAGAAATCCTTTTACAATCTTGCTTCATGGTGAAAAGGAACCTTAGGGCTATTTGCAACACCCCTAAGTAAAATAATATAATGCCCCCAAAAAAGTTTGTAACCCAAAATATCTCACTTCTTCGTTTTGATAATTCTAAATAGGCTCACTGATATAAATATAAGACAATAATGCTAGAATAGCTAATAAACATATAGAAATGTGTGTAAAAACACCCAAATAGTTTTTGAAACAAGAACCAATAAAAATATATATTTATAAGGTAATTGATTGTTATATCTTCATGCCTCGGAGTCAAATGCAAAATGATTGTGTCAAGTTAATGAGAGATAGGCAATCCAATAGACCATGCAATTAATCTTATCGGTTATTGTACGAAAAGAGATCCTGCGTGAGACCTGGTAGTTTATTAAAGAGCTTAAGAATTGATTAGGATGTGGAATGATAGTTAATTGAGAGATAACAATTTTGTGACTTGACTTGATTAAGGTTTATTAATTAGGGCTTAGTAATTATAACTCGAGAGAGAGTAATCCAACCTATGATAGTTTAGAACCGACATCCCAATAACACAACAGTGATTAAGTTAGCATTAATGATAGGATAAATCCCTCTCTCATAATTTGGCATATTCTCTTATGTGATTTCCCATCGTTGAATTGTTGATGCTCAACATTTTAATTCGTTGAGTTAATTTTGTAGATTAATATCTTGAAAATTATTCGTGTTTACTTTCCTGTCCAGTTTTATTTTTATTTTATTAATTTTCTAGCCTTAGATAACTTAGGATTATATTAGCCCACAAATCCTCATAGGTTCGACCATTCACATACTACAAATCACGACCCGTGCACTTGCGGTATTTTGAAAGCTATAAATTGTAAAGCTTGCGAAATGATCAACAAATGGTCTAATTATACAATTTAGCCCTTGATCATATCCTCACCTAAACCTTTCGTGATTTTTTATTCGCAAGTTGTTAAGAATTTTGTTATGATTCCCAAGGGAAAATGATCAACATAATTTATAGATGTTTCAAAAATATTTTTTCCAAAAAGTCACCGGAAGGTAGTCGGAACAGTATATCCAACTATCATTTTTTAGTCTAAAAATTCAATGATTTTTATACCAAATGAAAGTTCTTAATAGTAGAATAACTGTTATAACTATAAAAAAAAAACCTAAATTCTCAACCAATCTCACTGAATTGAAGAAAAATTATTTCAGAGCTCTAACCTCAGTTTTACATCAATCAGCAGTGATACAGGTGGTGAACAGTGAAGAGACCATATGGCTTTTACTCTTGACATCTTGAGGAGTCTAATGGTGGAGTTGGTGGTTGACAACACTCACTAGAGGCGACAGATCGAATATTTGAGTTTTTCTTTGATTTTTCTTTTGGATTTTTATAATGATTCCAGTGTTATTGTGAGGTAAAATGGTTAGATATGTGACAGCTCAAAGAGAGGAAATCATTGGTATATATAATTGGCCAACTAGAGTCACCTACAGTGAAGAATAAAGGAAGTAGATGGTTTTGTGAATGGTAACTTTAGGGGGTGAAAATGAAAAAAAAAGGAAAGGTGAGTGTTAAGTCATTAAATTGCACTTATTTTAGACATAATTATTGTTAAGGTGTGGAAATTATTATCCGAAATTAATGGAATTGTCTTATAATTGTTTATAGATGGTTTTCAACATCTTAGGGATGAAATAGGATCAAAAAGATGCAAAAGAAGGACGAAAATCTGAAATTTCCAATTTGACAGAAATTCAGTGTCTAAGCGTGAACACGCCTAAGGACGGAATCTGGAATATGCAGCTAAATTTCAAGAAGTCAATTTCAAGCAAAACACGATCTTTAAAAATTATCTTGCCTTCTTTCAAGGGAGTTTCCCACCCAAAATAGAAGAGTACCTTATTTGGATAGAATCAAGAGAAGATAACGAAAAACAAGCATAAAAGGAGAGAGGAGGGGTGATTAACAAAAGCTTTAGATTAGGTTTTAGAATAGGTTTCGGTGATTTTGGGGGGCTGCTGCACTTTTCTATTTTCTTGTTCTTTATGTTTCTGCATATTTCAATTAGGATTTTCATATCTTTCATCAAAGGACCAGGGATGGAGACGTATTACTTTGTTATTTCCTTTGTTTTCAATTCAATTATGAGTAGCTAATTTTCTTATCTTGGTTGAGGAGATCCATGTTACATGTTATTATGGTGAGACATTTCGGATACTTTTTATGTTGTTAATAAACATTGGATATCTTCAGATTTATTCTTTCTAATTGAATTCGTTAGTTTCTAGGTGCACAACTAGAGATTAATTGGTTCAATCGCTAGATTAACAGAATATGATATTCAATTTCGGTAATCATAAGTAGTAATTAGGATTAACCTCTCTACATTAGAGTCAAAAAATTCTAAGAAGATATTCGCTTGATTGATTGCATGTCGTACATGTATTTCACTTGCTCATTGGTTCTTAATTCTTAATGCTATTATTTAGTTATACCTATCTAGGTTATTGTTTAATAAGAATACTAGGATACATGTTTCTAGTCATTACACTTAAGAGAAAATTTCCCCAATGAATGTCTATTAATAATTGCAATTTTATGTCAAGGATCCATAATAGCATGGTAACGTCGGTGACCCGAAACCAAAGTATTTTTCCTATTAAATTTTCATATTTAATTATTGTTTCGATTTGTGATTTTCCCTTTGATTTTTATTATTATTGTCGTGAGTAAACAACCCCCCTTTTTATTTTCGTTATTTATGTCGTTTGAAATCACAATTTTATAACAGTAAAGATTCCTCGTGGGAATGATATTTGCGTACCGCTACTACATTAATTTGTTTTAACGGAAGTGATTTCTTTTATAATTGGTTGCAGGTGACAGCATCACCAAATTTTGGCACCGTTGCTTGGAAATTTTGACGGCTTATGTACATTACGCGTTCAAACCAATAAGATAATTTACAGTATAATCCTAAGATCGAAAAGACAACGAAAAGATTGCGGAAACAGACCAAGCAACAAAAAGAGACGCAGAAGATGTATAGGATAGTTGCCAACCGCACTTTTCGTGAGCTATTCATGCCAACTGACGCGCAATGACCACACTGCATCAATTTTCTGAATTTAGGTGATAATAATACCTTTGAATTAAAATCTGGACTAATTCACTTGCTGCCTATTTTCAGGGGTTTATCGGGAGAAGATCCATACAAGCACTTGAAGGAATTCGATGTAGTTTGCATGGGTATGAAGCTGACTAATGTGATAGAAAAGTAGATTGAGCTGAGAGCTTTTCCGTTTTCTCTTAAAGATGATGCGCAAGATTGGTTATACTATTTAGCCAGAGAAAACGTGCAAACGTGGGTTGAGATGAAGAGGCTTTTCTTTAAAAAGTATTTTTCAGCATCAAGAGCAGCCAATATTTGGAAAGAGATTTGCGGAATTCGTCAACATATGGGAGAAACACTCTACGAATATTGGAAGAGATTCAAGAAATTATGCGCTAGCTATCCACATCACCAGATAATTGAACAATTATTAATTCAACATTTTTACAAGGGACTTTTGCTTTCTAACAGGAGCATGATCGACGCTGCAAGCGGTGGTGCCTTAGTCGACAAAACGCCAGCAGCCGCAAAAGAGTTGATTGTGAACATGACCTCCAACACGCAACAATTTGGAATCCGTACAAGGCATGGGTCAAAGGGTGTGAATGAAGTTAGTGCGACCTCGTTGGAAAAGAGATTGGATGACCTCACTTCTTTGGTGCGACAGTTAGCAGTCACGAGAAAAGAAGAAGCTAAGGTATGTGGTATATGCTCAATGTTAGGATATTTTATAGATTTATGTCAGATTTTGCAGGAAGAAAACGCGGAACAGGTGAATGCCATGGGTGGATTTGTTGGGTCACATTGCGCAACCAGAGGTAAATCTTAGACAAAGCGCAAAGGCTATCACATTGCGGAGTGGTAAAGAATTACCAGAATCAATTTCGAAAAATTCCAAAAGAGAAATAGAGGAAGAAATCACGCACCTACCTGAAGAAACGCAGAAAGTTATACAAAACAAGGTGCTCCCAACTCCTTTTCCGAGTCGATTAGCAAAAGCGAAGAAGGAAGAATAATAAAAGGAGATTTTGGAGACTTTCCGAAAGGTCCAGGTAAATATTCCTCTACTTGATGCAATTAAACAGATTCCGCTATATGCTAAATTTCTTAAGGAGCTTTGTACGTCAAAGAGGAAATTGAAATTCGGTGAAAAAGTTCAATTAGGAGAAAATGTTTCAGCAATTTTACAAAAGAAAAAGCTTCCACCGAAATGACAAGATCTAGGTATGTTTACTATCCCGTGCCAAATTGGTAATTTGCGGATTGAAAGAGCTATATTAGATTTAGGTGCGTCTATAAATGTCATGCCATATGATGTGTATAAATCTTTGAATGTTGGACCTCTTAAAGAAATTAACGTAGTAATTCAATTAGCGGATTGCTCAAATGCTTACCCAAAAGGTGTGTTAGAAGACATATTGGCTCAAGTGGGGAACATGTTTTTTCCGGCTGATTTTTATATTTTGCAGATGGGCATGGATGACACATCCTCTTCCACTCCGATTTTATTCGGAAGGCCGTTTTTGAAAATAACTAGAACCAAAATAGATGTTCATGATGGATCTTTAACTATGGAATTCAATGGTGACTTAATTAAATTCAATATTTATAATACCATGAAAATTTCTGATGAAGAACAATATATTGTTTCTGTGGACTTTATTGATACATGGATGCAGGAGAATTGGATTTTGGAAGCCAAAGATGAAGTTGAATTGATGGGGAATGCGTCAATTGGGTACGAACGTGAGGAACCTGCGTCATTTGGTAGATAAAAGGAGAATGCGTTAACTTGGCAAGAGGATGAAGAGTCTGCGTTATCCAGGGAGCAAGTGAAACATGCACCCCATTGGCAAGAAGAGAAGGAAATAACGATAGTGTTAAGTCATTGAAATTGCATATAATTTGGGCGTAATTATTGTTAAGATGTTGAAATTATTATCCGAATTTAATGGAATTGTTCTATAATTGTTTAAAGATGGTTTTCAACACTCTAAGGACGAAAAAGGACCAAAAAGGCGCAAAAGAAAGAAAGAAATCTGAAATTTCCAGATTGGCCGAAATTCAAATATTAGGCGTGGGCACGCCTAAGGATGGAATTAGGCGTGGGCACGCCTAAGGATGGAATATAAAATCTGCAGATTTTTCAGAATTCGTTTCCAATTAAAACACAACTATCCAAGATCTTTTTGTCCTCTTTTCAAGATGTCTTCTATCGAAATTGAAACACCACATAATCTAGACGAAATCAAATCAAGATAATGGAGAGATTCAATTCAAGGAGGAAGCTAATGTTGATTACCGCACATATGTGTTGGGACCCGATCTCGGGATCGGATCCTAATAAAAAAAACAGAATGAAAAACGAACCGAAACGGAAACAAAAGAACGGAGAATTGAATCGGAAGCTCGGTTTACATAATGCAGAAACAAACAAACGGATTTACATAAAACAAAAGCAAATCATGTAAGAACAAACACTGAATTCCGACATCCGAGAAACGAATACTTCGAACCCTCATTAGCGTTGGAAACCTTAGACTAAGTCAATCCGAAAACTGGTATAATTTTTTTCTTCATATTATTCATTTCTTTTCTCTTTATTCACTTTATTCAATCTTATACAAAACAACTTATATATCCCCTTTGGAATATTCATCAATCAAAAACTCAAATCCCAAAACATTCATACTTATCCCATAATTCATCTATTAACCAAATCTTATTTATCTTTTTTTATTCAAAACATCGGGCAGCATAACGGCTGTATTTCATAAAACCCAAAACCTGCAAAGGGTTTAAACACACTTTTATAATCCCCAATCAAAAATCAAAATCATCGGACCCCCCCGTCCGGAATCCAAACCACAATCATATTTAATCTCAATCACATTCACATTAACATTCATATATATTAACCATAATTTACTTACATATTCCAATTTTATAATCATACACCAATTTATAACTCAAATCCATACATAAATTCATAATTCATAATTCATATACATATCCATACTTCAAATTCATACTTCAATAGCAAACAAAAGTGGCATTTTCAAGCCACGGTACAAAACCAATTTCCAAAATCCAAACTATACATATTACAAAAACATGCAAAAATCGAACTGATGTCTTAACCTTCTTCCATCCGATCTCCTGCTCGAATACCTGAAGATGGGGATGAAAGGGGGGCGAGCTGACTAGCTCGTGGATAACATGTTTATAAATTGAAAAATAAGCAAAGGCATTTTCAAAACTCATTTTCCATTTATAACCATTTCACAGAAATAATTCATCAAAAGCTTATTTTTCAAACCTTTCAACTTTTCCAAATTAATCATAATCAATTTTTCACAATTTCATGATTGAAAACTCATTTTCTCATTTCTCAAAATTCTCAAAAAATTCATGAACCATTTCTTAAAACATGAATGCAGTCACACTTAGAAACAAAACAAAAACACATAGCACATCAAAATGGTTTGGATCAGTCCAAAATGGAACATACTGCACATTCCCGCATAGCGGTTCTATGCAGCCGTGAACTTATGGGAGTCCTTACGGAGCTCCAATGCCACTAGCGGGCAGGCGGGAGAAGCCTTTTAAAAAGAGACAG